>JABVZY010000350.1:3030895-3041064 GCA_020883555.1 Drosophila nannoptera | reverse complement strand
TTTGTTGCAAGCTGCGCACATTTTTATGAGTTTTGCCGTCTGTCCGACTGCATGAGTGACTGCTCTGTGCTCAAATGGGGAAATAGAGACATGTTGGCTTTTCAGCTTCCGATTTGCAATAGTTGACGCTGCCATGTGCCACAACATGCACACACCCACACCCACACCCTCTCACACACACACACAGTGCTCTCAACTTTTGCCATTGTTGCACAAACAAATCCTCGTACGGGCAGGACGGGCGGCCAGGCGGATGGAGGGGGACATGCAGGCCACATATGCTAATACACGAACGCAGCCGGGCGTGGATTGTACTCTATGTCAGTGCGGCGCCTCGCCCTCACCCTTCTAATGCCCTAGAGCTGCAATATAAAACCCTAACAAAGTTTTAATCGATATAAGCTAAGCATTATATGTGAAGGATATGCAGGAATATATAATTTTCTGCCGTAGACACATTAAATCTGGATAAAACTTTCGTCTGATCGATTCAACGAATGCCAGTTTGATTACCTCGCAGAGCAGCACATAAACGGGGTACACTTATGGGACGTGCATTGTGAGGAATCAGTCCTTGAGGGAATCCCGTCTTGACGCCCGCCTTGCGGTCTTCCACAACTATTTGCTTTTCGAACGAAAGATTTTTTTCGACTTTTTCTCCGGGGCCTTTCGAGAGTAGATGCAAAGATAGAAGAGATACGTTAACTTCAGCTAGTTTATCTTCAATAATTTTCTACTATAATTTTGGATACTCGCCGAACGGGATAGATACAGATGGTCGACATCGAATGACGCCGGATTGATCGAATCCAGCTGAGACGTTCCATTGCGGTCCACAACGAACACATCGAAGTTGCGCAAGTTGATGACCAAGCGCTTCTGGATCTCGGCCACGCACAGCTTCAATATATGGAAGGCCTGGGCCTGCTTCAGGCCCTCCATCCAGTAGCGCTGGAAGATGCTGCCGCAGAAGAGGCTGCCCAGCCCATGGCCGGCATGATTGATGGGCATTGAGGCTCCGTACGAGTCAATGTAGTGCAGGTCGGGCCCTTCCCGCTCGTCGTAGCCTGCCAAGAGCATAGAGACCTGATACCTGGTATTCGTTCGAATATAATCGGCCAGATTCTTGCGTGTGAAGTGCGCCGCACCACGCGGACTCAGGTGATATCCGTTCGTGATCTTATACAGCTTCAGATGCTTGGCGATGTAATCGGTGAACTGAAGCGTGTCTCCCCCATCGCCGATGGCGGCCAGCATGGCAAACTCGGAGAGCCGATGAATTTTTGGCTGATCTGATATAGAAAGGAGCCCTGTAGCTCTATCGAGGGAACCCGGGATGAGGCGGGACTTACCATCTCTGATGAAGAACACAGACTTTGCCTGCATCGTGTCGCAGGCGAGCATCACGAAGTCTTCGCCCTTGATTCCCAAGATCGTTTCCATAGTGATCGCTGCGCTGAATTTTGATGAATCTCCCAAAAGTCTAACTGAAAAGTGAATGAGCTTGATTAAAATCAATCCGATAGCTCGATACCGTTCAGCCACAAGCATAAAAACTCATGATACAATATTTGATTCATTTATTTCATTTCCCGGAGCCAGTGTCTGCGATGAGCGTGCAGAACGAGTAGGCCGCCTTGCAGTTGGCCAGAAAGGTGGTCAGCCCGATGGGCACCAGGTTGCCGGCGAACTGCTTCGGCAGCCTCTTGGTGCGCTCCGCCAAGATGATCATGCTCCGGCGATAGGCCATGCTCTGATCGATCCAGTTGCTGCAGTACACGCCATACATCACGCGCCCGAAGGCCAACTCGACCAAAGTGCCGTAGAAGCAGATGGGAAAGATTTCCATGCAGAGGCCCATCATCAGCGTGGAGAAGTACACCTTGTCGTACATGTCCTCCACGAAGAAGAGGAGCGCGCAGAGAGCGGCACCCACATCGATGGCAATCACAATGAATTGCACCAGGAGCGACCACGAGATGACTTCCATGGCCAGCTCGTGCAGCCTGCGCGAGACCATAGAGTTATTAGGCTCAAGCGGGAGATTCGGTCATTACCTGAAGATCTTCTGGTGATCCCGTATGCACTCGATGAGCTTCAGTTCATTGGTCCGCTGGTCGCTCTGGTCGTAGCCAATGAGGGAGAGTCGCTGGAGGAGCAGTTCACACTGGCCGGCTATGAGCAGGAAGGTCAGTGGCGGGAACAAGTCGTCCACGAAGTTCTGCAGGACCTGCGTGGATATGGCAAACATCTGATGCAACACGGCGATTGAGTAATTGACCAGCGAGTTCTTCCAGTCCAGCGGGAACCAGGCGGGAAAGGGCAGAGTTCGCTCGCTGCGAGCGAAGAAAAAGAAGTCCGAGTAGACAGTAATGGCCCCATACGTGTATATATATAGTGTGCTGATAATTTTCACGGTTCTGGCCAACTTTGCATGATAGGCCCGCTGGCCGTCCGAGTCCATGCGAGCGTCCAGCTCGGCGAACAGCTGCTCAATGATGAGTATTTTCTTCAACTGCTTGACGTAGGTCAGATATTTGATAATCGCGGCCACCGAGGTCAGGGATAAGTTGAAGTTCATGATGTTATCCACGACCCGCTCCAGCCTCAGCGTATTCATCAGCAGCAGGAACGGAAAGGCCGGCGTCAGGATGGCATTGAAAAGAATGGCTCGCCAGTAGCGATAGCTTCTCGGATTCCCATCATTCAGCTCGTCTGCGCCCAGCACGCGGAAGGCCCACCAGACGATGCCGAAATAGACGCTCGGCTTGTTGAATATATTTGGCATTACCCCGTACGTCTCCTATCTATGGAGAAATCAAGTCCAGGGAACCAGTACTCAGGACTTTTATACCCGCGTCGTCACCGGAACAACTAATGTCTGGCTAATTCGCACAATTAGCGACATCAAAGCGACGACTAATTGCGGCCCCTCAATTGAGTGCAGGCGAAAAGCCTGTCCTTGCACCTTCCAAGGGGACTTCATACTCTATATATACCGAGCTTGACTGAGCGGTGGATGAACTGAGTCAGCAGGAGTGTTCATTTACTAGACAGTCGGAAAGAGTATTGGATATTCGTTGCTTTATATTAATTTTGTGTCTTTTAATTGTGGAGCTCTTTCCATATGTCTGCGCTCGTATATATTATGATTATTTATTTAGAGTATATGTATCTTTAACCAATTTACACTCAGCTCAGAAAAAAATAATTTCTTATATATAATTCAACTTTTCAGTCACCCTTTTCCTCCTTGACTGCGATGGGGATAGGCTTTAATAATAAGCAAATCCGCCAATAAGAAACTAAAGTGAGAAAAAAAAGCAAGATCATGGGAGAGCTATATAATAGTTACATAAATCCATTTTTAGGCCAAGACTAGATACAACGTGGTACAAACATATTTAAAGACATAGCTCGAAAAAATTCTAATTGGAAGAGATGTCTTCTGTGTTCTCTCTCTGTCAAAATCAGTCCAAAATCAGTCCAGTTCAGTCGACCTCAAGGTGGAGGCCAATGGGACCTGGAAGCTTGAGTACTGTTGTTATTCACTTGGCATTGCTTTGAGCCGCATTCACAGCTGATTGAGATCTCCCAAGAACTTGGCCAATAAAAATATAAAAATATAGAAAAACGGACAATTACGTAGCTTCAGTACTGGTAGTAGCCGGCTTGTGCTCGCGAGCACCATCCTTGTCCACCACGAAGATCTGGAAGCTGCGCAGATTGAGGATTATACGGTTCTGGATCTCGCTGATGCACTTATGAATTATATCGAGGCCATCGTTGAGACTGAGGTCTGGCTTCCACAGTAACTGGAAGATGCTGTAGCAGACGGTACTGCCCCAGCCGTGGCCGGAACAGTTGAGCGAATGAGTAGCGCCCAGGGCATCCATGAAGCACAAATTCGGCCCTTTCTCAGCGTCGTACGTGGCCAAGAGCATTGCCACTTTGCTGGATTTATTGTTGGCGATATACTCTATCAATTTGTTGCGCGTGAACTTCACCAGCGTCTGGCTGTCCATGTTGTAGCCATTCCTGATCTCATACAGCGCCGCGTTGCTGGAGATAATATCTGCGAATCGGCGTGTATCACCCTTGTCGCCCACCATGCCCATCATACAGTGCGGCAAGATGATCTTGATTTTGGTCTTGTCTGCAATAAGGGGGGCTTTTGCAGCAGACTGCACAATGAACACGCTTACTTACTTTCCTTTATGAAGAATATCGACGTGGCCTCCATGGTGTCGCCGGCGAGCAGCACGTAATCCTTGCCCTTCAAGCCGATGATTGTATCCATGGCCTATCAAACTGGAAACGGAGTGATGGAAATCAAATTCCAGGCACCTGTATATATCGAGTCCTAACAGGTCTGATAGCAGCTGACTCAAATAGCTCCGCCTAGCCAGACCTAGGTACTCACTCCGCCAGCTTTTTACGAGTGGTTGTTGCCGGTACTCGGGTGTGAGGGGAGCGAGTGGGCAGGCGGCACTTTCGTGTCGCAATAATTTTCAGCTTTTCCGCACTTGAACACGCTCTCAGGCATTTGGCATTATCCAGGCGCTGCATATTACTGCTGTCTATTGTTTGAAATTTTAATGTGATGGAAATGCGCGGTGCATAATTATCGCATCTATTTTTCAAATGGAAATATATTTCCGCATTTAAGGGCATATTTTCTAGTGCTCTTAAAATAATTACAATTCGTCGCCCGTCCATGCCATTGTTTGGTTTCGCCTTTTCAATCATTATAAAATTAATTGCGCTGCAATTAAAAGCCAAAATAATGCGCTAGATTTGCCTCTCGGCGGCCATTGAATGAGACTTTTTATTTATTTTTTTGTTTTTCGTACTCGTTTCGTACACGAACATTTGCTGGTGATTACCCTGCGGATCTGGGCCTCGCTCACATTAAACTTGCTCCGCACTAAGTAGATAACGTCGCTGATCTTGCGCGGATCGAGCGTATTCGCGGCGGCCCATTGGCGGCCGGTTGGGCCATGCTTTATGCCCGACATGTTGCAGGTGGCGAGCGTCTTCTTGTCGAAGACGGCGTCCAGCAGGCCGCGCGTGGCCAACGTGTAGCATTTCCAGTCGATAAGGCGATAGGCCCATTGGTAGATGCTCGTCAGGTTGGGGCCAATGATAATCTTGGATGGGTTCCCAACACAGTTCGCATTCTCCTTCGGCACAATCGGAAAAAGCTTGGGCTCCTCCTCGTCAGTCGCCAACCTAGCGGAGAGCTCTGGCAGCACACGTTGCAGCTCGGCCAGACGTATTTTCACGGCCGTCAGACAATCCTGCGGATCTGTTTGAGTTGCTTTGCAGTTGCCGGTCATATTAATTCCCAAAATTAGTCAGAATTTTGCTGTCCAACTCGTGGAGTGTTGCCACATCGTATCGTTTTTGTCAAGCCTATCGAGCTTTCGCAGAGTGGAAGGTCCCCGAATGCTATCGAAACCGATATATAATTTGCAATTAAAATTACTACGCAGAAAATTATGATTTCAATAATACTTATTATGGCTCCCACGTTCCCTACGATAGATCTTATAAGCCACGGGAAATTGAGCATGTACCGAATTATTCGGAAAATTTACAATCGAATGCATATCCAAAGGCCTCTCGATATGCATATAATGACCATCAGTCAGCACATAGTCCACGTGATTATCCGGCAACACATAGTTCAAGTGACTATCTATATGACAATCCGCGAGCTCGTGAGGAACAAAATTCATTTGACTATGAGCCCGATTCTAATCGGCATGATTATGTGTCTGCCCGTAATCGATATGAATATCCATCTGAGCGTAAGCTCAGTAATCAGTATGATTATCCGGCAGACACCAATCGATATAAATATGAGTATGAATACAATGCGTACGGCTATGAGGGGGACTATTATTACAATAGCCCGCGGGATGATTCCGGGTACTATTACTATATAGATGATTCTCGAAAGGAGCAGACTGTGAGAAATCGTACAACAAGAGCAAGGAAAAGGTGTATGATCATGAAGAATATGCACATGATGAGGGTCTCCTTTCCAACTTTGGCAATGACCTCCATGCCGAGCGCTCAAAACCAGACTCTTCCAGAGATTATAAAAAGGAACGCATAGCTACGAGTGGGGACCTCATTCCTAAGAAGTCCGCGGAGCCTAAGAAGGCGATTTCATATACTAAGTGTCCATTCGATTATGGCAGCTGCACTGTGGGTCCTGCAGCCCACACGAAGCCGAGAGCTGAATTCTGGCTGGAGTACGTATCCGCCTGCAAATCTTCAGCTGTTACTGGCGAGCCGCAAAGTAGTCCCAAAAATCAAATCTGACCAACAACTTGAAAGCCTATCCAGCAGTGTACATGGCTGAATCATCTAGCGCGAAGCTTTGCTGGAGCAAGAACGATGTGGATGGGCATGACTCCTGGGCCTTGTGTCAGAATCCTGCTGCCAGCTATTCAGTTGGCAAAGATGATGTCATGAAGAGTAATCAGACTGAGAAGACCAACATCAGCGCGAACAATGGCAAGATGAAAGTTTACCCAAGTAAAATCATAGGGGAGGATGATCAGAAAATGGGCACGTCGGGGTCGAGCCTTAAAGGCACAGATTCGCTTGGTGGGTCCTTTGCTCAAACCAGGAACTCAAGGTTCATTTATCCGAAGGAGAGGAAATATCATCCTGATCAGGCTCATAGGGAATCTGGCTGGATTGACTGGGTAAAAGGCAAAGCTGAGCATTTTAAGGGATATCCAAAGCGGTCAAGCTTGGGCGGAACCTCGAGGATGACTGCCATTCCCTTCAAGCGCGAGGCGGGCGCCTCTGTGCCAAAAAATACCAGTCTGACTTGCTATAAAGAGGTCAACCAACAGTCCATAGTGGACGGTCTGAAGAAGGAGCTTATGTAGACATTGAAAACCGAAAAGGAAAAAGGCTCGCCAATGGACCCGCCCTCTGCGGCAGGATATTGGAACATGGGAACAAAATAAAGTCGACGAATTTATATAAAATATAGAATAGAATATAGTTATAGAAGCTATCTATCCGCACCCTGCGCAGCGGCGGCCCTGAGTGGAGCCTGTATTGTTAGCACTCCATTGGCGCTCAGCTGGGCACTCAAGTCGCTGTCCACCTTCTCTGGCAACTGGAAAGTCCTGAAGATCTCCACCAACTGATCCTCGTGCTGGCGATAGCCGTGAAGTCTAACGCATCTCTTCCTCAGGTCCAGCTCCAGATTGATGTTACCCACCGGGAACTCGTGCATGTCGAACTTCCACTGCAAATGAGTCTCCGTCTGTAGAGAGTTAATAAAGCTCTGCTCGGCAGAGCGTCTATCCTTGTGCATCTTATTCAACACCTTAATACAATCGAAAACCTCCTTTTCCAATCGTTTGATTCGCGCCTCGTGGCGGCAGCGCATATCATCGAAATCTAATGTCATCTTACGAATGTAAACTTCTAGAGCGCCAAATGAAATAATAACTCGATAATTTTTAACTGATGGGGAAAGCTTAAGCAACTGAGTTGAGCTGGAACATGCCCCGAGCTGCTCAGGGCGTGCTACAGAGAGGAGCTGAGAAGGATAAGTATTAGGTAGGACGCTGCTGAGGGGGGGTCAGGTGAGCCAGTGGCTCGATTAGACATAGAATCAGACCAGAGCCGAGCCAGCCAACAATTACGTTAAGTGTCTTCGAGGTCACAAGCTGTGGGGTGAGGCGGACCACCCAGCCAACCTCGGCCTGCCCACGCCCGATCTAAACGGATAGCAGTCCTAAGCTCGGCCCAAGCCAGAAGAAGTGTGTGTGTGTGGCTAGATATGTGGATAGATATTGTGCACTAGCAATAAATATGAACGTCTCTTATGGCCCCAGACGTCTCCGGCTGCAATCCATTCTGCAGCGTGTCAGCTGTCCGGGCTGCCAATTCGAAATAGACAATTGCAACTTTTCTAAAATGAGTCCAATTAACACGGCTCAGATTTGTGCAGCGTTTGCACTTTGTGTTCCTTCGCCTGTCCTCTCCGAGTGTGTGTGAGTGTGTGCATGGGTGTGGGTGTGGGAGTGGGTGACAGCACCATTGCATACTCGCAGCAAATGGAAGCGTTGTAAATGGCAGCATCCAATTTACGTTCGCAATTAAACTGACACCGAGCAGACACTTTTGATTTAGCCCGGCGATTGGAGCTGGCCCCACCTGCTCCCAGCTGTTGGATGAAACACAATACATCAATTTTCTCTCATCCCCGTCTGGGGAGATTTATTAATAAGTATGCCCAGGCAAATATCAGGTCCTGATGATCTGTGATTCCTCCAGTGGGTCATCGTTCTCGTCTTCCTGGTGCGATGTCTGCACTACGACAACCATGCGGGGGCATCGGAAGATGTTCGTGTAGTCAGCCATCCCGATAGCGCTCTAAGATTTTGTATATCTCTCTTTCCAGTAATTTTGATTATTTATTCGCCTCGTACTGTTGTTTGCAAGATCTAAATGTAGATAAACTCAAAACTGACTCCGTTTATCAACTCGCCTTCATGGCTAGCTAGATTGAGCAATATGAGGAGCTCAAGTTTTCTCTGCCCGACTTCTGTCAGGGGCGGGGAGGGGCGCGGCAGCCACAAGAAGTGTGCACCGAAAATTGGGTGCAAAGCGCTGACGAAAAAAGAGAAAAGACTTGCCTGGCGTGCCCTATACCCTGTAACCCAGTTCGCTACGGCAAAGGGTAGCTATGGTGCCCTATGAAATTATGGTGTTCCGCCGCATAAGTGGAATAGCTTCGGCTCCCACAGGGTGTTTGGGTATCGCGCAGCCCGGCTGGCTGCGCTGCAACTTCCGCCCTTTGTTGCTGCACATAATTACATGAAAAAGAAAATTAGTGTCGAGATTTGCGCTTTTGAGCATCTCGCCAGGTGAAAACTTTTAATGAGCAATTTTCTTACAAATTTCCAAGTGTTGCCGCATTTAATTTTTTAATTAAAAATCTTCATCCCGAGCCCGGCCACAGTACCCCACAAGATGACATCCCGGCCCGCAACGAACACCTATCAGCTGGAGCTGGAGCCCCGGCCAGGCCAGGGCCGGCAAAGGACTTAGGCCAACACGTTCAGCATCAATCAGGCCACGGCCTGGCCGACTGGGCTGCCTGGGCTGCCTGGACTGCCTGGACTGCTGCTGCTTATATTTATCGGCCCGGACTCCATGTTAATGGCCAATTGACACGCCACTTGGCTTTGACGGGTGGCTCCCTCTCGACGCCGGCTCCAGCTGCAGCCGCAAAAGAAACGCTTTCGGCTGACACGATTAACGCGCGTGTGTGCGGATGGGTGTGTGTGTGTGTATTGGCTGGTCAGCAAGTCGCCTGCCGCACCCTTGCCCCCCCCCCCCCCCCACAGCCTGTAATGAGGTGCTAACTGAGCGTGCTGATTGCTGCCATTTTTGATAAGGTGTCCGCATTAATATTTCTCTTGCGTTTATTTACACCGTTTCCACCAGCCCGGAGCGTTTAGCATTTGGCCAAAGGTGTGCCTAAAATGCGAGAATATATCTCTGCCTGTAATTTATGGGTATGCATAATACACGCCGGCGTGAGGGATCCTTTTTTAAGTATGCCATTCTGGGCTCCCTTAATCCCTTCCGAGGCGATTCCTCGGGCGTCGAGAGCACTTGAATATGTGGGGAGTACTGCTCGGGAGCAATATCTCAATATATGGCCTACAAGTACTCCTTATAAACGAGCTAAGTGCTGCCAGCTTCCGAGGGTATTCCCTTGATCTATCTCCACCCCCTTGCCCATCCCTTCTAGCCTCCTCATACATAAGGCAAGCTCAGGCTGTATTTGATCAACTCATATATGAACGAGGAACTTTCCGTTTATCAGAGAGAACACTCGCTGGACCTTCGCATAACTTTGCCATATCTCTCGGCAGCTCCGATCCGCACTCAGAAGTTTGCAATCCGATTTGAATATTTTGCATATGCAAATTAGCGCAGCTGATGCAAGCCCGCCGCACGCTATTCCATTAGCATTTCGTTCGATTCCACTCGCTGGCATGCTTAGTATTTGATTTCAATTTTTATTTGCGCATTCGCATCAAAATATATTACGGACTTTGCAAATTGAATTGGCTGTCGTCAATAAAACCTTGCATTTCCCAGCAGTCGCCAGGCCA
>JABVZY010000350.1:2947291-2962733 GCA_020883555.1 Drosophila nannoptera | reverse complement strand
GACAGCGAAAAAGAAATAGAAATCAAAGCAATAGAGCCGAGCGGTGGATGCGTTGTGAAACTTGCATAAGCCGAGCCACCCCCATGGAGCGTGTGATTTTCGGGCGCGGTGGGAAAGGTGGGGGGGGGGGGGGGGGCGTTGCGTTGCTGCGTTGTGGGCTGGCACACGTAGTCGCATGCAAATGGGAAAACTTTGCTCATCAGCGCGCACAAATTGAGTGAAATTATCAGTTCAAGTGAAATTTACACTTGAATGTCGGTGGCGGCGGCTCTTAACGCGTAACGCGACTGCCTGCGGTTATATTTACTGCCTCAGCCATATTTCTGGCAAGGCCAAAAGCGATCGGAATAGGCCGACTGCCAGATACCCTCTAACATGGATGCGGACATCTATTCGATCAATGGGGTTAGGAGGAACTGAAAGAGGCTGCCCAAAGAAATGCCCTGCAAAAAGGAACGGCACCTTGAGAAACTTGGACTGAGAAATACCCTATAAATGGAGCGAGAATGCCCCATGAGAAGAATTTGAGAAATTCCTAATCCCAAGGGTACTGTATATCGTCAGGCACAGAAATACTTTATTAAAGTAGCCTGAGGTATATATTTTTTCAGAATAATATATAAATATAAAATAATATATATATAAAACATCTATAGAGCCTGAAACTGAAAAATTCAAAGGCTTTATGGAACCGCTACTAGGATTCCTTACATTTCAATGTCCTCTTAAGCCGTGAATGTTTTGCAACAAGTAAGTAAACCTTTGATAAAGAAGACATCTGAATAAAAATACTGATGCTACTGCTTATTCATTCAGGCATTTAGATATAGAAGAACCTCATCTAGCATTCTCATAATAAATGATCGATAATTATCGATTTTCTGACCACAGGGAGAGCCACTGCAAGAGCAGACTTCACAATAAGGGTTGGGAACTATGCCAACAAATCAATTGCATCTAGCATATGTTTGACATTAAAATCTAAGTAATTCCATATAGGGACTATAGACAATAGATTCCTGAATGTATTAGTTCCTTCATATATCCTATATAATCCTATACAATCCACCTCTTGCTACCCCCTCGATACGCCTCATCGCAAGCCTCATAATAGCCTAAGTTTATGCCGTCTGTCAAAAACACTTCGCTCAGCCTTGTCATACCCGTCCACACTTTATAAGCCCACAAATACACACCCACACACACACACACACACACCCACCCACACACACACATACACACGCACACGCCCACTGCGGGAGTATCGCCTACGCTCTGGCTGATTTCGTTTCGCCCGCCGCATTCATAACTGGAAATTCAATTAAACGCATGAAATGCGGCGAGAACATGTGTGAGACATTCCTGATCATTTTCCATGTGGCACTTGGCAGAGGCTTTTGGCCCAGTTAATTGTGAACTTCCACTTGGCAGCGACATCTGCAAACTTCATAGATACTTTTTGGTCCTGCCTTGGAGACTTCGAATTGAGTTTCAGCCAAGGCGAACACCACAAGGACTCATATTCCAGATGCCAGCTGGTTGGCGCTCGAGTTCTCTCGTAATTGCCATAAATTTGATTGGCCTGGACGTTTTAATGACTTGGCTAATGTGCTATAATTTCGCCATTAAGACTGTTGCCAAACACCGAACAAGCAATATAATTCGCACTGCTTCCATTTCAATTATGATCACAAATTACTCTTTTGCTATTCGGCTCTGCCAAATGGAGAAGGAACAGGAGGAGGAGGCAAGGGAAAAGTCCTTCTTTTCACCAAGAGAAAACGAGAAAATTGGGAAACTATAGAGGATGAGAAGGAGATGAGAGACAGCAAGAAAGAACATGACAAGACAGGGGCAAGGAATTGCGATAGAGAGAACGTTGGAGGTTGATAGGAAAAAGAGAGAGACAGAATCAGAACAGATAAGGAGAAAAATGGAGAAAAGAAATGAAATAGAGGCACAGAGAGAGAGAGAGAGAGAGAGAGAGAGAGAAAAGAGAAATTGGCAAAATAGAAGGAGATAGATAGTCAGAGAGAGAGAGAGGCAGGCAGAAGGAAAAGAAGCATAAAAGAGATATCAAGACAACGAAATCCGTAAATTGAGAGGGATGGAAATATAAATGGAGGGCAGGATGATAATCGACACCTATCTCGGCCAGGGGCCTACACCAGCGAGGATCAAGGCCAATCTGCTGTAGCAGATCTTGGCCAACTGATCCTCTACAGTTGAAATGTCCCGTGGACGCTGGTAACTCCCTCCTATCACGCGAATAACTTCCCAATGACTCAAACTGAATTTCTTCAGCCTTAACCACTTGTTCAGCAGGGTGATAACATCTATATTGATTGATTGATTGGAATCCATATATCCTAGGTCAAGCTGTGGTTCAAATTATGGGCAAATGTCCTGCGAGAATGTGTCTGATATTCAGCTGATTCACAAGCAAAAGAAATATATTTTAAATTCATGGACTTGATTCTGGCCAAGTGGAGAGCCCTAACGAGTCGAGGGCCAAGCGATGCTCGAGTAATCAACTGCAGTCGATCATCTGAAGTTAACGGAAACAGAAATTATCGTAACTTGTGCCCCTAAATTGCGGTGAAGGACTCCACAGCTCTGGCCACGCCGGAGCTTTGCTGTGATGTGGCATTCGCTCATGCCAGCCAGCTGTGCAACAGTCATTAGTGCGGCTCACACACACACGCACACACACACACGCACACACACACAGGCACACACCGAGTACAAAGGCAAATGCAGTCGGGGCAAAATCAAAGTTCATTATTGCTGCAAATTGTGGCAAGCGCAATCAAACCGACTCTGCCAGGCCGTTGCACATATCGTATACGTAATATAAATACACACACACACGAACGGAGCGCACTGCCGGGCTGTGGGCGCAGCCATTGATCAAGTTGCGGCCCAAAAGATGTTATTTACAAAAGAGCCAAGGCAATGAGCAATGTATGCCACATAAATCACGCGCTGCATGTGGCACACAAGTGAGCTGGCTGCAGGGGCGGGCGCGGCAGTTGGTCGCCAAAAGGCGAGCTCATCAGCTAAATGCAAAAGCTGCTGCGGCTGCTACCCAGCGAGCGAGCGCCAGCTCGACAAGTGCTGTACTACAAGAATAATTGACGACGACAATGGATAATGAGCACGCACAACCACACACACACACACACACACACACCCATGCAGGCAAGTCCAGGCTGCAGGATGCTCGAGCTTACTGCTCTGCGCACGCTGTCTATCTGGCTATTATAATCCAGAGGAAACACTTGAAAATGATGGATGAAAATTATCGTTTTGTGCCAACGCATGCAAATCCCGTTAAATTACTTTCGAATGATTAATGCAGTTCCATTCAGACTATCGCTTACCTCCCCCAACATCGTCATCAAGGCTGGCCCGCAAAAATGGGCTAGACTCGAGCGAGCTATTGCCCCTGGCGAAGAGCGACGTGCAGCTGCAGCTGCCACCTGCCACCTGCCACCTGCCACCAGCCAGGATGCCTTCTAAGCCCACTTCCGAGGCAGAGCCGGGCTGAGCTTCATTTGAAATTCATATTTGAGATATTCGTCAGTCAATTAGAGAGCAAAAGACTCGACACCGAATTTGCATTCGAGCGTGAAATTATCAAATTAATATTCAGTCACCTCGAGAATGTGGCTTGAATGTGGTGGGGGAGTGGTGAGGGGTCAACAGGACATTCTCGCTCCTGGGCAATAAATGTCGAGAACTTTTCGAATGGAGCCGAGTCGCTGGCGTTGCGCATATTTCGGCAAGTTGTCAACGCAAAGAGAAAACTTCCGCCAACAATTTCGATTTGATGAGTTATTTAAATATGCCCCAGCCCTCAGGCGAGTGTGTGGGTGGGTCGATCGATGTGTGTGTGTGTGTGTGTGTGTGTGAGTGTTGGGGGGAGCTTGCGTGTGTCCAGGCAATCTCTAATTGTGAGCTTTAAGCACAGGACGAAGCTAGCCAGGAACCAGGACTAAAAGGCATTCGAGGGCAGGAGCAAGAGATTTCATCAGATGACGCCTGGTATATATATATATATTACTAAAGCTAAAAATAGATTTAACTGAGTGACTTAACGGGAAAGTATGGCCCTCTATTCGGGCATCAGGCATCAGCCGACTTCTATCTATGAAAGGCTTTCAGCGAAGTTCCCTTTTGAGATTTCCCTCTAATAGAATTTATTTTTTGATATGCGCCCAACTCTAACGGAATCGTGCTTTGCCACTTGATTAATTAGTTTCGCACAATGGAGTTAACGGGAATGCAATGCTAACGGACAAATAAGGCAAATAAACCTCAATATTCATTGAATATTCGAGTGCATTTGGGGCCATTATCAAATTTTAAATGGACAGCGTCCAGCGACAAGAGTATCCTTGAGCCTCGATATACCTACAACAATAAACTGGATAGATGAGCTGCACACACACACACACACACACACACACACACACGCACAACCCACTCTCGGGCTGAATGGCTTGGCATACAAAGGGCGGCAACCAGCAACCAATTGGTGTAGCAAACTAAATGGGGCTACGCCTAACTACCCGACCGACCACCACTCAACGCCCACTCCAGGGTACACACACACACACGCACCATCTCATGGAGGGAGAGTCGAGCAACCGCTGCCGCTACACATGCAAATCTAAGGCACTTGTGAGGCAAGCTCGATTGTCCCTTTTCTATTTTCTATTTGCTATTTGCTGTTTATATGCGTCCGTTTGTGTGTGCGTTGTGCGCTGCCTCTGACCACTTGGCCGCCTGTCAAGCTGCAGTTCAAGCAGCCCAGCTGCTTCTGCCCAGCTTCTCCGGCTGCTGCACAGTTTTTATCTAGAGCCAAAGTGGAATATATTGAGATGGGCCGACAATGCGCTGTGAATTGTGGTGTGTGCACGAGTATTGGACATGGACATGACCATGGACATGCTACTAGCTCTAACCGGGCCCATATCATTAAGTTTGCACAATGAAGCTCACTCACACACGCCCACGCATGCACACAAACACACACGGTTTGTTTGTCAGACTAAGGCCAAAAAATATAAAAAAAAACTAAGTAAAATCCATAAAAGCGTAGAAAGGATAAGTACCGGGTATTGAATGGAGCATGGAGATTGAAGCAATCTATTGTTGACTGCCACTTTGTTAAATTTTCCAATCGAACTTTGTGGCTTCATCGGTATCCTTTGTGGTTGTGGATATATCAAACTAAATTCCTATTAGCTTAAAGCTCTTGAATTAGGGTATAAAGCTTATGGTAAAATTCTAAAACTAATGCACAAATTCTAATTTCCATCCAGCACAAAAATATTGTATTATGCCAATATGTATTTAAGACAGCAATACAGACATTGATAAGCTTTTGGATTTTAAATAATTTCCTATCGCGCGCACTATTCTGCAATCGATATCGATTACTTTTTGGGTGCACTTTATAAAATCAGTGCTGTGAAATATGAGAAGGTGGACAGTTATTAAGGACAAATTATTGTAAATTTTATATTTTTTGAATAAATCTTACTTATATAATGCTTAAGCCCAAAATATTTCAAATTTTAGCGTTTGTTACAATCAGCTGGTAATCTTATTTCATTGATCTGGCAGCATTTCAGAGGGTCAGTGCTTGTGCAACCCTGTCAAAATTTGCAAAAAGTTTTTACCACAGATTCGCGTGAAAGAAGAACGCGAACTATACATGTGTTATAATATTTACGCGTTTTAATCACTGTACAAATTTGGTCAGACAGCGAGCTAAAGAGTGCTTTATAGTATCAGCTGACTGAAAATGGAAGCTCTTATTCCAGTTATCAACAAATTGCAAGATGTGTTCAATACTGTAGGCTCTGACTCAATACAACTGCCGCAGATCGTTGTACTCGGCAGCCAGGTAAGTAAAAAGCAACGAGCACCAGACACCTGGGGGCGCATAAACAAAACTAATATTAAATAATGTCAAAGTGGCAACGACAGCTGGCCTAAAAAGGGGCTGAAATGCGTCAGATGTTCAGTTTTGCACGCACACTGACTTTATTTGAGATATTACAATTATATAACGGGGCTTGTTTGGCATTGGCACACGCCGATGCCGGCACGTACATATGTAATAACATATTGTTTTCAATTGAGAAATCGATGTAAGACTCATATTGATGCCACACTTCAGTGTTGTTTATATAATTAAATGCAAGCGCAACTGTTGTTGCTGCTAGGTTCAAACGAAAAATCGATATTCAACACAGTTATGGAACAAAAGCAGCTGCTGTGACACATTCCGACACGGAAAAAAAAACACCCGTGACGCACAACCATTAACTCGATTCCAATTTGCTGTTTCAGATTGTCGCTGAGAAGCTGTAATTACTGCTTAATTGCCGTAGTGTATATTGAATTTCCTTGATTCTGCTTTTTCTTTCAGCAAATGTTGAACCCTGCTAGCATATTGCACACAAGAGCAATGCTGTAGTCACAATCCCATAAGTCATTCCTTCGGCTCGAACTCAGTTTCGACCTTTGGATAATGGCGAGAACTTGCCAGATTCTATTTGAATTAGTTAATTATCTATGTTATGTATTCATGCATTTGCATGTCGCAGGTCAATAAAAATAGAATCAATGGATACATTTTCTCTATTAGCTACTTTTACGAAAGAAAAGTTTCAGCGGAATATTTCTTAGTTCTCTTCTATGAGGAGATTGAAATTTTTCGTGCTCCAATCGATTGGCAGCTATATTTTTTGGCAACTTGTCGCTGTCTGTCCCAGTGTCCATCAGTAGATTAGAATTTCGCAACTTGAACTAATCTGAGAGAAATAGGTTTCCAGTTGCATTCGTAGATATAATATATGTGATTACAAATTAATCTTTTCTTTTTGATTGCAGAGCTCGGGAAAAAGTTCCGTAATCGAGAGTGTGGTTGGGCGATCGTTTCTGCCCCGTGGCACGGGCATTGTAACGAGGCGTCCATTGGTGCTGCAGCTTATCTATTGTCCACTCGATGACCGAGAGCATCGGTCGGCAGAGAATGGTGAGTTGAACCGGATACCGACCTATTCAATAAATTACAATCTCTCTGAGTTGCAGGCACTGTCAACGCGGAGGAATGGGGACGCTTTCTGCACTCGAAAAAGTGTTTTACGGACTTCAACGAGATTCGCACCGAGATCGAAAATGAAACGGAACGTGTGGCGGGAAATAACAAAGGCATCTGCCCGGAGCCAATCAATCTGAAGATATTCTCGACGCGAGTCGTTAACCTGACCCTGGTCGATTTGCCAGGCATAACCAAAGTGCCTGTAGGCGATCAGCCCGAGGATATTGAATCGCAGATCAAGGATTTAGTTGTAAAATACATTGAGAATCCCAATTCGATTATTTTGGCAGTAACTGCTGCAAACACGGACATGGCCACAAGTGAGGCGCTCAAGCTAGCCAAAGATATAGATCCTGATGGAAGGCGTACCCTGGCCGTGGTTACAAAACTTGATCTCATGGATGCTGGCACTGATGCCATTGATATACTGTGCGGACGCGTCATACCCGTCAAGCTAGGCATCATTGGAGTGATGAACCGCTCACAGCAGGACATCATCGACAAGAAAGATATAGACGAGCAAATGAAAGACGAGGCGGCCTTCTTACAGCGGAAATATCCCACGCTGGCCACACGAAACGGTACACCCTATCTAGCTAAAACGTTGAATCGCCTGCTAATGCATCACATACGCGACTGCTTACCCGATCTAAAGGTGAGCTCTAAAAAATATAATCTTCATATTTCATTGTTAAATTTAAGTGTTGTATTGTAGACCCGAGTGAACATTATGTCAACGCAATTTCAATCGCTGCTTAACTCGTACGGAGAGGATGTTTCTGACAAAAGCCAAACGCTGCTGCACATCATAACAAAGTTTTCGAGCGCCTACTGCTCCACCATCGAAGGCACATCACGGAATATTGAGACAACAGAGCTGTGCGGAGGTGCGCGGCTCTGTTACATATTCCATGAAATCTTTGGTCGCGCGCTGGACTCCATACACCCGCTGGCCGGCTTGACCAAAATGGACATTCTCACAGCCATACGGAATGCAACGGGTGCGCGGCCAGCGCTGTTTGTACCCGAGGTTTCGTTCGAGTTGTTAGTTAAACGCCAAATTCGGCGGCTGGAGGAGCCGTCACTGCGCTGCGTAGAACTGATACACGAGGAGATGCAACGTATTGTACAGCACTGCGGCAACGAGGTTCAACAGGAAATGCTACGGTCAGTGAATTGCACAATCCAAACTCAGAAATTTGCTTAACTTCTCTGCACTTCTGTTTGCAGTTTCCCCAAGCTACACGAAAAGATTATCGATGTCGTGACACAGTTACTGCGTTGCCGACTTCCCGCCACCAATGTCATGGTCGAGAATATTGTGGCCATCGAGCTGGCGTACATCAATACCAAGCATCCAGATTTTCACAAGGAAGCCGCTCTGGTGCCCAGCCTGCTCAAGACCGACAACGATCCCTACATGCAGCCGCGACGAGCCAATACGTCTCGCAACACCATGTCGCCGCAGGTCTCTACACACAGCGCGACGCAATCACAGCTTTCACAACAATCACATCAACAGATGCAGACACAGCAGCAACAGCAACAACAACAACAACAACAACAACAACAAAATCAAAATGATACAAATGAGCAGGTAAAGATCTCCATCCACACCACCATAGAGATGGGATATGGGTGACTTTAGTAGCAACGTAGAGTCGTAGAAGTACGAGAATTCAGATTTTGCCTATCTTGATTGCCAATAGTTTAACGAAGAATTCTTATAGAATATCAGTAAGAGTATTTAATAGTCGGGCTTCTGCAGTTCGTTTTTGTTATAAAATTTCTAGTTACTTATGCTTGAATCAATTTTTACTTTCATAGATTGCTACAATGATTTATGATCTGTTTTTGGGAAGGGTATGTAAGCGTCATTGTGAATGCTTTCCCCTTGTGTTACAGTTTCGGATTGCTTTTCATTTTCAAGCATGGCAATCATTCAACTATCCTTAAGATTTCAATCATGTTAACTCGTTAACACACAAATGTCAAAAGCAGATCCCTCACATAAGTTGCGGTAGTCTTATATAACAGAATTTCCTGATTGTTCTCCTTTCATAGAATCACGTTGGCGAGAACTCGTCGGGCTCTTGGCTGTCAAACATTTTACCACCCGCACCTAATCGTCCCGACAGCATGGATAACTCGGCAGCCAGTACGCCCGTGCATAATAACGTAGCAAATCCGCTAAAGCCTGTCAATCTACTGCCCGATGTGCCGGCTATATCTAATTCACGGCGACTCACAGATAAGGAGCAAAAGGATTGCGATGTGATTGGTAAGTTCTTTCTTGCAAATAAAAAACTCCGGCTAATCAGTGTTTGATTCCTTGCAGAGCGGCTAATTAAATCGTATTTCTATATCGTACGCAAATCCATACAAGACTCTGTTCCAAAGGCAATCATGCACTTCTTGGTTAATTACGTTAAGGATAACTTGCAAAGCGAACTAGTCACACATCTATATAAATCGGACAAGGCTGAAACACTGTTGAATGAGTCCGATCACATCGCCTTGCGCCGAAAAGAAGCCGCGGACATGCTGAAGGTAAGAATTTGGAATTTCTTGTCAATTCATTGATTAGCTAATCTCTTGTATTATCTATTATTTAGGCATTGACACGTGCGAATCACATTATCAGTGAAATACGCGAGACTCACATGTGGTAGTGTGCTTGCCCCGCCATGTCCCCTCGATATGCAATTTGAGCCTTCTCGTCGACTTGATACCAGAAATTAAATGCACTATTTATTGAAAAGAACAACCAGCTGTAATGAAAACAGTAGTTCTCCGCTTTGTTGAATGTTTCCCAGAACATTAGTACATTTCATTAAGCTCCAAATTCTAAATAAGGGCTAAAACCAGATCATATAATAGACTTAAGTATACATTTAAAACATTTCTTTGTTCGTTTCCCTATCGCTGCATTTTGAAGTCGTCCACAAATGTGGCCCTTAGATTGCTACCTGGACGCATGGCATTTCTACTTCAGCATTATTGAACCCATTTTGCATGTGAATGATGACAGCTCTTTTGTCATTGTGATTGATTTGATTTAAGTTAATCAAGCACCTATTACATTTCTGAAAAGTCAAATAAAAACATCAACGGTTGATTAAATATTTAATGCGATTGATAGTAGGATGAGGGTCATCTCAGCTGAATGGACCGATAGCCACCGAAATTAGTGTTCAAGTTTTTCTTGTTTTAATCATACTTTTATTTTCCTTCATATAAGATCCGGCGCTCCCATGCTTTTAAGGTAGAGGAACACGGTTGGTAGTTTTGTAATAAAAACTTTAATACTTGAATACGAGTTAAAATCTAATTTGGAAAACTTTGTCATTTGTGATTGCGACGAAATCAAACTAGGTATCTAGCTAGGGCTTCGACTCGGCTGTTTAACGGCTACTCAAGTGGTATTCCTTGGCAGAAACTACAACAGTTATGACTAATTTTTGTATGGTTTAGTGTCCCTGTAACAGTGTAGCCTTTAAGCACGGTTCGTGTCGGACAGCACACGTACGATGCAGCCCACGCCGCCCTTGGCGAACGCCTTTTCGTGCCACTGCAGTAGGTGACCGCTGGAGCCCTCAGATGGTGTTTCGAAGCCTCGATATATATATTTCATAAGCACATCGATCAAATCATTCTGCTCTACGGTATCGATTGCTTGATCCATTTGCGTCGACTTGATTGATAACAGCACGCGCAGTGTTATGTTGAGGGCGTTGTCCTGCAAGAAGAAGTTTGATAAGCGCCCGTTTACGGTAGGCTGACACCTTACGTTACCTTGACGTTCTGGTTTTTACAACGTAGGGGTGCATTCTGGAGTGCGGTAAGCAGCGCCTCGACACTCTTGCCTTTTGTTAGCAGCGATGTGATTTCGTTCTCATCCGGACCAACGGCGGCGCTGTCGACACCTTCGTCCTCCCGGAAATTGTCCTCGTTGTACTGGTCCACATCGATTTTACGAAATGCATTGCTTGACGTGTTTTTAGCCATAATTAATATGTTTTTATACACTAAATGCTACGTTCAACTTCTTTTATCCAAGGAAATGATTCACTAAGACCAAATCACCGAACAGATGTGGTCGCAGGGCTACGGAATCACCATGAAACTTGTTTTGGCCTATTCGCCAACACCAATGATACAGTAGCCCTGGTAGCACAACAATAACAAACACACTGCAACTAAGTGGCAACTTTGTTTTGCTTTGCACGTAAGTTTTTTTAACTAGAAATAACAAATTTCGCAGATCATCAATATAATTTAGTTAACAGAATGGCCAAATTTCTGGGTATTGATCGATTGGGAAGGCTATTTCAAGCTATTCGCGATGCTGGTGGTCTTAAACAAGCATATTTAAAGATGTACAGGTAAGTCTAATAGTGCGCGTTCTTATATAAGTTGAAATTTTCTCAAATGCGAATATAAACAGATTTGATGACCTCAAGATCGGCAAACTAATTGGCATCGACAAGTACGGGAATAAATACTATGAGAATCCCTACTATTTCTATGGACGCAACCGCTGGGTCGAGTTCTCCCCTCATGTGAACATGGACTACGATGGTTCCCAGATACCCGCCGAGTGGTTCGGCTGGATGCATTATAAGGTACGTTCAATGAATATATATTTATTTATAGGGTAATTTCTGTTATTTTGGCTGCAGACCGATTTGCCACCAATTCGAGATGGCTGCCGACCCAAATATAAATGGATTGCGGATCACAGTGAGAATCTATCCGGCACAAAGGGTAATTTCTACAGATCAACATCGTTTTCTTTTCAAAGTGCTTATGTAAAAATACCCTTTCTTGCAGAGGCCTATATGCCCTATAGCACAACGGCACCGAAAGTGGAGGCTTGGGATCCAAAGAAGAAATAGAATACCAAGTACTATTTTTCGTTAGACTATTATTAAAAAGAAGGAGCCAGAAAACCTGGATAGCTTTCTGTTCAGTATCTTTATTTATAAAAGGAAGTGTTTACACTTATTCTTACATTCTTACACTTATACTACGTCATCACGCAGAATCACATGCAGCTGAAGGATACTAACGTCGCTAATCTGTTTGATTTATTCGTCTATGACAACAACATCCTCCTTCTGTGCCTTCTTGGCACGCCGCTTGTACTTCTTGGCCATATCCGCGCACTTGGTGGTAATGGTGGCTCTGATATGACGTTCCTTGCAGCCAGTGCGATTGCGAACACTCACGATAATGTCATCGACCCGGTTCTGATCGAGCATCTTCTTAGCTGGCCGCTCTCGTCCATAGAATGCCGGCGATGGCTTGCCGGTTAACGTGTGCGTGGCCAGTTCATCGTTGCTGAAGACCGCGGCCAGCAGACAACGTGTCGCGACTGGCGCGCTCGTCCAGAAGATGTGGCCGAATTCCTTGCCATTGATACGCGTACCGTTAGGCCCGAGCACGTACTCCAGTTTGCCGTCTGGCAGGTGCACAAGCTGTGGATAATGCGAGAGAGATGTGCCGCCCTGCTCCCCTTCTAAGTGACATTCGCTAGAACTACTAGACATGTCGTGGCGTGCGCGCTTTACGGGAGGCGGTGGTGCTTCTTCTAGCTCAGACTCTGGAGCCGGTTCTACTTCGTTGCCGTCGTAGCGTCGATTCAGCGTTTGTAGCATACTTGTCAATCGGTCGAACAGCTTCATATAATGATGCTGACTCTTGCCAATTTTGGTCACGCGTTCTTTGAATGAAGCTTCAACAGGCGGCAGCGGTTCCACATCAGGTTCTCGTACACGTGATCTGGCTGCCATGGTCACCACCTGAACTTCAATGATGCGGGTTTCCCGAGGCTCCTTTTTAGGCATCAATTCTGGATTTGCTGGCAACTGAAGCTGATCAAGCGGACGTGGCATCACGCTCTTGCGCATTAACATCTGCTGCTTGGCTAGCTCATAGTTGATATACTTGTCGATATCCATGGCGGCAGTCTGTTCGGAACCGAGATTTAAGTTAAAGCTGATGGGCGAAGGGATTGCCAACGTATAATAGTAGGGTGCCAGATTCGGTGCGCAGTGGCTTATTAACTTCTGATACGGAAGCGAATGTGGTGCAGGTGCAAGTGATGAAATTGGTAACAAATTATTCACTTGTTTTTTATGCAACCTATTATGTTTCTGAATATTTTGATTATGCAGAGATTGAACAGCGTACCCTAGTGCATGAGCTCGGTCTAACCACGTCTCCGTACTGTCTTGCACTGATGTCTTATTACTTTCGCAGCCATATTTATTGCTAGAAATATGGAAATAGTCCATAAATGCTTTAATTTTTGGCCTGGCAAGTAAAAACAGGTAAGCCTATTGTGCGCAGCTGCAAAGGTTTTCTTTCCTTTGGGTATCTTTGGGTAAGCTAGAATAATCTCTAGTTTCGAAAATTCCAGGTTTTATGATATAAGATTAACAGTTATTGCAATTTGACAGATGGTGCATGGGGTTACCAGAGTGCCCGAGGACAATTGATTGAATTTGCCAATTTTACTGTCATCCATGAACTCTATTTTGGTGTTCAGCAATTATACAACATGCAAATGGGATGGTAATGATCTTAGTAATATATCTAAACATAAGGCATTGGATTGGAACTGGGGTGGACGCTAAGCGAAAGTAGGATTCAACCCGAATAAGGCGTAACAAATCAGAGAACTAAATCACAAGGCAAAAACTTAGATTCTGCCAAGGTCTTCCATTGAAACGAGATCCTTTTTCTACGATCGATTTGAAAGAATTCCACAGCGCTTAACAATGGACTCATTCTACCTGGAAAATATATTCTACTTCCAAAATCCATTATGCTTCATGCTCTAATGGCTGTAACATCTGCAACTACATGAGAGGGAGGTTTTCCGATCAGAGAACCTTAAAAGCGACACCTTTACTTATTTGTATACTGACAACTGGTCCCATTTCATTTACATTACAGGGTAGAGAAAACCGGTTTTAGTCGAATGGCTTATGAGAGTTACTATTTGCAATCAATTAAAAATAACATATTGTTGAATTTAAAAATGGAGCGTTGAAAAATCAACTCTGAAGACCCTATATGACTACTTTTATCATTTTTAATGGAAACACTGGCTCCTGCTAAAACCCAAAAGTTGGCAACTCTGTTCGCCTTCAAAAATATGATTCCTATTACCGCGCAAAAGAAATGTTGGTGAAGAGTGTGTGCAGTGGAATCAACTAGAAAAACGGACCAAAAGTGAAAATTCTTCTCGCACCAGTTGGGAAATAGAATAAAGAGTCCCATTCCAAAGAGGGTATACACAAAATCGAGCACACATCAAATATATGCGCTTACCTGAAACGCGCAGAGTTCACTAGAAAACGTGCAATACATTGGTACATGCACACATTGACACAGCCAGAAAACACACATTCCCTTATTCAAACTGTACGGTTGTATTGGTTCCAGGTAGCATGTGTAAGTAGTTGGAATGCATTGTGTCAGCCATCGTTGCGCTTGCTTGGGTTGTTGTTGTTCACGTTGTTCCATTGCTAAAAACTATAAACTACCCCTCTCTCTGTATGTGGTTGTACATGCATTTTGGTTTTCGCGCGTTGCTTGATATTCTGCCGCCAATTTTTTCGTGTTTCTTTAGCGCTTAATACAGTCGAAAAGTATCCTGCAAGACGTTCACTTCGCAGGAGAGCATCCAAGGCCAACAAAATGGAGCCTCAAGTGAGTGTTCAACGTTAGTGTTCAATGTTAGCATGTGGTTTACATAAATTTTCCACTTTAGATTATGACAGCAAACGGTTCGAATTTCAAAAATGTGCGCGATGATTCGCATTGGAATAGCAAACATCTGCCGATGTTACTTAACGCCTGGACTCAGACTACCGGTGACGATTTCTCTCTTCTGCGGACTCTAAGTAATGATCCCCAAACGCAGGCCGAGAATCGGGCACTGCGCGAGAAGGTTCGCTATCTGGAGAGCAAGCTACAGGAGCACACAGATCTGCTTTCGCAAATTCACGCAACATCTGCACGTATGCAACAGGCTACTGCCACGGTCGTCACAGTAGGCTCGCCGCCGACGCCGCCCGCAAACCAACCACAGATTCTGACGCCACCTAGCTCTGTAATTTGTGCTCCTAGCTCAGCACAGACGCAGCGCCCCGAGGTGATTGATTACAAGATTGTTCCTACCCGTGATGCCGATGGTATCGATACTGACGCCATTGAGATTCGCTTGGCAGCCGAGAGCCTGAACAGCTTAAGCACATCGGAAGACTCTGATCGCCTGGAGATTTGCCTGGGCAACGAGGATCAACCGAT
>JABVZY010000350.1:2752691-2768627 GCA_020883555.1 Drosophila nannoptera | reverse complement strand
TCGCATCCAACCGCAGGCGGAGGAGGATCAGGTCCACAGAACGGTGGCTCGGCCCTGGCCGCCGTGGCCGCCCAGAATGGCGGCATTGTGGGCGTCGCCGTGGCCACCATGTCGGAGGCGAGCGACGACTCCAGCCTGAACAGTGTCGATCTGGACCCGATGATGGGCCACCTGGACGGCGGGGCCGCCTACATAGACAGCGACACGGGCCTGGAGAGCATGAGCTCTGCGGAGGCGACAACGAAGGCGTGCTCGCTGTGCCTCGAGGGCGTCCAGGGCACCATCATGGGCAGCTCGCCCAGCAACGAGACCATCATGATGATCGAGAACCTGCGCCAGGAGGTCACGCGGCTCAAGTGCGACAAGTTGGATCTGCTGCGACAGAATGTGGTAGGTAGAGGGGGAGAGGGGAAGGAGACTCGAAGAGCCTTGACTAATTGAACTGAATTCTCCTCTTTGCAGACCTGCCAACGGGACATTAAGCGACTGCGGGAGCGGGAAATGTCGCTGCAGGGCGATCTGGCAGCCGCTGGACGCGAGATTCTCCGGCTGCGAGATCTGCTCAAGGAGTATATGCCCGATACGGCCGCGGCGCCGCTCTCCATATCGCCCATCTAAAGCGTCTAACGCGACTCACAAAGGCCCCGAGGGAGTAGAGAGAGAGAGAGAGAGAGTGACAGAGTGAGAGAGCGAAGGATCGAGGAGGAGGAGGAACCACTGTGCCGTGTATAACACTTTGGATGCGTGTATTATATTTAGTTTGCGTAGCTGTTGGAACTCGAAGAGAACGTTGAATTTGGCCGGAGCTTAAGTTGGGCAAGCGCAGGCAGCGGGGGCGGCATTATTATTACAGTTTAGTCTATTTATATAGCTCTATACACACCCACATTTATTATTATATATGTATAACAGTTACAAACTAAACACAACGCAGCAAAAGATGAGAAAAGTTAGATACAACACAGCAGAAGGAGAAGAAGAAGGTGAATATGAAGAAGAAGATGAAGAAGAAGAAGAACACAAAACTCAAAAAGTTACACCAAAAATGTAGTCTATAAGTCTTTAAGCATATTTAACGCAAATGTTAAACCTAAACCCAAGAATTCCCCACAGACGCAAGAACCTAATCCTTAACCGTAAGAGTAGAAGCGAGACAGACGCAAAGAGAACACAGGGGGAGAGAGAGAGAGGGAGAGAGCGCTGTCGATTAGCGTACATCATCACAGTTACCGTTACAGTGTTATAGTTACCGTTTATCTCACGTTAACCGACACTAAACAAGTGCAAATCGCAGCAGTAGCAGCAGCATTAGAGTAGAACGTTTCGTATTGCACCTGGCAATGCTGTGCTCGCGCTTCGGCGAATTCGCATATGGCAACGCTGTGACTCTCGATTAATTCATCACAAAAACAACCTCAGCAGCAATTATTAACCAATTACGAGAAAAGAAGCAAAAACCGAAAGATAACTAAATATATATATGTATATGTAGTTTGCGAAATATATATTTACATATGTATGTATTATATAGATATCTGTCTATTACGAATGTTCGTTTTAAAGTTAAAACCCTCGATAGTTTTTAGCTGCGATCGATAAATAATCTAAACAAACCAACCAACCAACCAACCAATAAACTCCTAACATTAAGCTTAAGTTGCTTTAAATACTTCTAATTATGTTAATTTAATTAAGTTCGGGGGCAGTAGCTCTCGCAAAGACGGACGACTCTGCAGAAGGACAAACAACACTAAAGATCGCACTGTTTCAGCTGCTGCCTTTCCACTGTATATACATGAATATTAATTACACATACACACACACACACGCATAATTCTCGATACATCGACTTAATGGTCTAACGTAATTAACTATGCAATTTAACGACTATTTAATAAATGATAAATGAATATCGATAAACGATTTAGCCCAGAGCATGTGCAAGAATTTCGGATAAACAAACACAGCATCAAGATATCTATATTTAAAATAGAGAGCAAAAATATACATACACAAGCAAGCATACAAATCAAAGAGTTATTATCTCGAGCAAGCGATTCACAAATTATGCGACAAAATTTATATATGAATTCTACGATAAGTACTAGAAATTGTTTTTGTTGACATGGCATCATCATTTTTATTGTGTAAAGAAAAGCAAAGAAATCCAACAAATACACATATATAATTATATATATGCAAAATATATGGAATATAAACAAAAACACCTTTTGACTTATCTACTTTCTAGGAGTTTCTCTCTGTTCGAAATCGCATTTCAAAAGTGGCGCCAAATTACTTCCAATTAGGTCATACTGCATAGTAGGGTGACCATCTCTACCTATATTCATGGGAGCTTTTTGTCATTTCTCTCTTCGCACTGTGCGGCCACACTGAAATAACATTTAATTATTCAGTTTTGTTTTGCTTTTTCGCACGTAACATTTTGCTGCATAATAATTTTAAAATATTTGAAAGCTACTTTAATTTAAACTTAGCAACTAATTTGTTAAATAGTTATTGTTATTTGCTCAACTGATCTCAGTGCTCTGTTAGGACACTGTAGCACAATGTTGCTCTCCCTTCAACTGTTGCGCTCTGCGCATGCTCTCTCTGTCGCACACATTTATTTAATTCACCCCGTGAGTGCAAATTAGAAAGAGTTGTCTAGTTTCTCTATTTAACCAACGCGATTCCGTTGAAAATTGAACACACAATGCTATAGCAAATACAGTTGAACGTAAAATAGCTAAATAGGTGTAAGTGTAATAAAATGTATGAAGAGTATTAACTATTACCTATACCGTGCGATTGACCAGACCGTACAGGGTACTTCATAGTGTACTACTCCTACAGTCGCTCCTATTGCTTATAATGCCCTAGGTGTTTTTTCGAACTCTCAAAACGCGAGAAACTTTTGCAGTGGCCGGACGTTTCATCGCCGTCGTCGTCGCGTGGAGCCTTCGTTTGATTGTAGTTGAGAATTGTTATTGTTTTCGTAGGCGCTTGGTCCGAGGTGCTGCAAAGGTGCGCTTAATACGTGAAAGTGGAGTGCTCGACGAGGCCGCGTTAGTAAAAATCAAATACATTTATCCCAGGCACATCAAATCACGCGTAGTCGATAGGAGCAAATAGTGAAAAAAATTGCATTGAATTTGAATTAAAAAATCTGCATTTAGTTGTGATGTGTATTTTGTTTGTTTGGCATCAGCGGCTGCTGTGCACGTAAAACATAAGAAAGATTCTCATTAGGAGAATAACAACAACACAGCATTAACATACCCAAAGTGATGTGAGATTGCGTGTGCGTGTGGTTGTGTCGGTGCGCGCAGCTGAGTGTGGCAATTTTTTCGTCGTTATTACTTCATAACAGAGCGCGCGCTGCGCTGCTGCTCTCCTCGCGTTCTCTCGGGTGCTCTTATGCTCCCAAGCTGTGTGTATATCGCTCTCAGTAGCAGCGGCAACAGCAGCAGCCGGCGGCGTCGGCCTCAGAAAAAAAATAAAGAGGAGGGTTGCAGCAGTAACAGTAACAGCAGCCAGCCGCTGCCGTGACCACAACAAAACTTAAATAGCAAAGCTTTGGCTAACCCTCGTTCGCTCTCGATTGCGCTCTGCGTTCGTCCACCCTCTCGTTCAGCGGGGCTGAGCCACCGAAAGGTAATTAATTGTATTTTATTTTATTAGAGTGACAAATAAGCAAATAATTGTATGAGTGCTTCAATGTGTGTACGTAGCGTACGTGTGAGCGTGCCGAACATTTTTAGGTGCGCGCGTAAGCAAATGAATCAAAAAATTTAGAAGGCAAACAAATTATTAAATAACAAAAGCTGCCTGCCGCCAGCAGCTCTGACAACTAGAAGCTAAGTAGAAGAGAGAGAGAGCGCGAGAGAGAGCTTAGCCGTCTCTTTGCACAAAGCCTCCTTACCGCTGATCAGCGGTTGTTCCAGCTGAGCCGAGCCTTGGCTGTTCGAGCGAAAAAGAGAGAGAGAGAGGCAGCGCAGCGTCAGATGCCGTAATCGTTGCCGGCGCCTCAGCCGCTGCTGCTTGCAGCTCTTTGTCGGTAGGACGACGGCAAAAACAACAAAAGCAACAAGGCAATAAAGTAACAATAAGCGTTAAGCATAATGCGAGGGCGCTCCTCTGTATAAGTGGGAGTGTGGGTCGGGGGGTTGGTGGGTGGCCGGCCTTCTTTACACTCGAGCAAACAGACGTTGCTTAAAGGTGGGCGTGGCAATTCTAAGGCTAAGGCGTTACGTACACTCGACTAATCAGCCGGCAGCGCCGTAAGCTAGCGATTAAGTCGACTCTTATCTGGCGAAGGTGCTGTGCGGGGTTGCGAGGGCCAAACACAGATGCGGCGAGCACTCGAGGTGAACGCTTTTTACTGCTAAATAGATGAAGCGCAGGTACTATGGAATTGAAATTGGATTCGAAAGCACACCGTTAATTGTGTGGGCGAGCGAGTGAAATACAAATGAATTTAATTTATTGCAAATATGAATCGAAATGGCATGGAAAAGACTTTGATAAGGACACGGACACGTCATCCATCTACCTGGTAGATATGCTAAATATTCTGCCTAATTCCTATTGGATTCTTATGAGATCATTCGAAGTCCCCTAGAATTCCCTTTAGCACTTGAGAGAACGCACTCGCTGTCAACATCTGGGCCATGTGTGAAGAGTCGTGCATCATCTGGCCAGCATCAGGTGGCCCGTTTAATTGGCCATGCGACTCGCTTCCTCGAATAACTCTACTAATGTGCCATATGCCCCGTGTAGTCGCATAACACGGCCATTATCTTGTCTTCCGTTTGTTTTATGCGCGTCTCTCCCCCTCCCCGACTCACCGCCCACCCACTGAAAGGCGCCCGCCAAGAGCCATGGGAGCAAGCACTCAACAGACGCCGGAGACAGACCAAACAACAAGCAAATAATTTTCTCGGGGCAGCCACCAAACGCCAAACTCCCCATCCGCCCACCATTTCCTCGGCGAGCCAAAGAAATTTCCAAGTGGGTGTGAGTGGTCGAGCGGTTGGGTGTTTGGTTGCTTGGGCTGTGGTTCTGCTGGCTGGCTCCGTGGTCGGAGGTCGTTACCACAAGCACATATATTTCAGGCGTATAAAGAGGGCGCATAATTTTCACAATAATTACAATAACCACGCTCACGGCGTTTCCAGCATGGAGTTGCCACCCATCATGGCCCCCTCCCCTCCTCCTCATTGTTGTGCCTTCGATCTTCGACGCGCCGCAAGCTACTCCTTACTCTCCCAATCCTGCTGTCGGCGCCCTTTTAAGCTTTCACCTGACTCGCTGAACACCTCTATTAATAAATCTCATTAATAAATTAAACGTTTTAGCGGTGGAAATTCCCTTTTTCGCGTTTCCCACAGCACACACAAATGCACACACACGCGCCATCTGGTGTCGCGTTTCGGCATACATTTTGTGGAGCTCGAAGTCCCTTTTGAGGGGCACAAAACTTTTCGGAGGTGAAAGATATAAGAATGTGAAAAGGGTGAAGGTTCCTTAGCTGGAATAGCAGAAGGATTTGGAAGAAGGATAACATATTGCAGATAGAGGTAGATATACTATGGAACTATTCCTTTTATGGGATATATCTATTAAAGAACTTTCCATTTAACTCTCAGCCCTTCGAACTTCTTTTCTATTGGTGGAAATATTATCTGTTATACGATAGATCCACATATATAGAAATATATATATAAAGCTTCCTCATATATATTTATTCGTCCTCCCTTTGCTTGAAAGGGTATTAGGCAGTTCGACCTGCCTTAGACGTCGCCTATTACCCATTTGATTATTCGTTTTTGTTTGCTTTTCTCGGCTCGTGTTTGATTCTCATCCCTTTATCCTGGCTGAGGGAGCGTGTCCTTGGCGGCGGGTTTTAAAAATAAATTCTAAGAAACATATGAAAATATTGTGATAATTTGATTCGATTGCACACCCCCCTCTCTCGCTCTCAGCTACTACCCGTCCCCTTCCCTTACTCTCCTCTGCTGTTCCAAGCGGATGACCTGCATGTGGAATCTCACGTAAAATGTTCATCTATCGCAATTTCGGGTGTATTACACAACTGCCGTTCTATTCGGGGTGGGGTGGGGTGGATAAGGGGAGGGAGGGGCAGTACCTGCTATAAATTTGAACTACATTTCCAGCGGATCTATCGCGAGCATTGCGAATGTCTTTATGCGATTCACATTTGCATTTTATGAGTACACTCACAACTATTTGTGGGTCGAGTTGAATGCTCCCCGTTCGGGCTTTGCGGCTGCACTCACTTAATTTGCGAATATGGATCACGGACAAGGCGAGCCTCGGGGAACGGGTGTGGTTCCGGGTGTATCAAAAAAGCGAATACCACACGTATGAAAAAGTAAAAAACAAACGTAAAAACAAAAACAGAAATAAAAGCCTTGCCACAAAATTTTGAATTGTTTTATGTTGCGCGACTTCCCTGATAAGCGATTGTTTTATAATTGTTGCGCATTTTCTAGAACAACAAAGGCAACGAGGAAATTGTAGGGGATATACAAAATACTTAGGATTTTCCAGCTATAGAGGAAAGCGGGCCAGAATATATACCAAAAAAAATATAGAATTACATAATAAGAGGAGAGAAAATTATAAATATATTCGAAAATTCCTTTTACCTTTAATTACTGTTTATAATTAAAATATTCGAGAAAATTCCAATTTTTTCAATCGAAATCTTCGCACAACAAAGTCTTTTCCAGAGCTATTTCTATTAGAGGTTCATTAAAATATCGTTAAATGGATTATAAAGAATTTTATGCAAACTTAATTTCTCTATTTTCCATTGACCATTAAAATCCCAGGCCAATAAATCTTCAGGAAAAAGGTCAGGCCATTTATCAACATTAATTTATAACATTTAAATCAATTTTTAATAACTACATAAAAATTGGGAAATGCAGCGAAAATGCCAGAAAATATATCGGAAACGTGAAAAGTTAAAAAAAAAACTCAACTTTAAATTCAAATAAATTTATAGCGAATGCTTTTGATAATTTATCTGGCTGAGTGTGCATCAATAAATCCATTAATTCCCCGTGACCTTTGTAAATACTTGAGGTAACTTTTATGGCACCTGCTTCAAAGGAAACCGAAGGCAACAACAAGGCATAGGAACAATCGAAATTTGTTGCCCCCCGGCGCCCCCGCTCGCCGGATGCTTAATGCTATACGGGGCATATTTCGTGGGGGCTTCGCGCTGTTTTTAATGTGCGCTGATTTGTTTGGGAAAAAATAAACAATTGTGAAATTTATTTAGTTGGCAGCAGCCCCTAAATACCACACCCCCTTCGCCTCCCGCCCACTCTTCGCGCCACCTGCCGAGACTAGCTGTTGGCTATGGAGGAATGTGTCTGGCCCGCGTTCTTATTGTTGTTGTTGTTGTACTTTATGATCAAATAAATATGCATTGCAATTGCTCTGTGCCATAATTCGGGCAACTTTACGGGCGATAGGCGAACGATTGGCATAGTTCACAGCTCCTCGAGCAGCGGGGCGGATTCCGAGCGAGAGCGCGGCAGCTGCTATTCCTGAATGCTAGCGGGCACAAAGGTTAGAGTGCTCTCTGGTCTGTAACAAAAGCTGTCACTGGATTTGCATATCTTTTGTGTGTGTCCATTCAGCGACCTTGAGGACAACAATCAATCAGCAGAGGCAAAGGCAGCGGCAGAGGCAGCGGCAGAAGCAGCGGCTCCGGCGGCAGCAGCTGGCAGCTTAAAAGCCGTGCAACATTCGACCATTGTGTGTGTGTGTGCGTGTGTGAGTGTGTGCATTACTATGCAAAAACAAGTAGGAACCGCCCGGGCAGAGCATGCTCGAACAGCGACTACTCTAGCCCTGATAATTTTAATTCAGGATAATTTCAGGACAAAAAAGAAACAAATAGAATATCACAATGTTGCGGATGTTCTATTGTGGCTGTGCCAAAATACTTCCCCCTGTTCGGCTTTGAAAGGTACAGAATGTGTGAAAAAAGTGCACGTCGCGTATCTGTCGGATACTTTTTGTATCTACGCATTCACCTTGTCAATCAACTGAAATTTGGGTCAGATATTTTTCAAGCAGTGTCCGCCGTTTTTCACTACCTTTTCACTCTCCATGGGTAGCCGCATGCAGTAGATGTACGTTAACCTGTGTATGTGCAGCATATGGTAGCATATATATATGCATATGTATATCAGCTATTCCGTCATTCCATTTCCCAATTGCCATTTCCCAGTTGGCGCCTTAATCAAACCGTCGTCAAGTTGTTCCACGCTGTTGCTCACGTACGCCGATCCAAAACACATTAAAAATAAAATCATATATAAAAATTCTTGACTGCAACAGTAATTAAAATTCAAATTCAGCCACACACAGACACACACACACACTCGCGCGCACACGGGACCGTCCAGCAGGCGACAAACAAACAAACCAAATTGGCAATTTTTATTTGATTTCTGCCCGTTTTCGTCGCTGATTAGCCCGAGGCAGCGTCGCTGCCGGCGTCGTTTGCGACGCCAACCGTCTCAACTGGCACGCCTACTTTGAGCCACTTGTCGGCGACAAGTCTCAAATGCGAAAACTATGCAAAAACTATTGCCAAATGCCGTCGCTTACCCCACACCTCTCTTTCTCGCTCTCTTGGTCTGAGCTGTGCCGCTTGTTTATTTAACTTATAAGAGAGACAGCACAACACGGAGAGCCGCAGAGAGAGACTCTGTGTGTGTGTGTGTGTGAGAGCGAGAGGATGCGAGCCCGCGTCTCTTATCAAAACACGCAAACTTTACAGCGCCAGCTTTTGGCCAAAACAAAAACAAAGCGCGCGGAGAGTGAGAGCGCAAGCGAGACAGCGTGAGGAAGCCACGAGCTGCTCTCTCGCGAGCGCCCAAATACTATGTTGTGTGTGTGAGTGTGAGTGTGAGTGCGTGTGCAGCATGACAAAAAAAGCTCACGTATAACAGCTAGCCGCTGCGTGGGGTGGGCGCGCATAAATTTGCAGTACAGTGGCGGCCGTAAAATTGGGAAGGGCTCTTGCCGTTGGCTGTTATATGTGTTGTCATGGGAAATGCAAATGCATGCTTTTATTTAATTCTGTTTACAATATTAAAATCTTTGAGTTTAGTCGTTATATAAATAATCTTTCCTTTCTTCCCTCAATAATTTCCGTATTCCTTCGATTGCACCCTCTCTCTGGCTGCCTCTGTTGCTCTGTATAACAGTTTCTTTTTGGGCATTTTCGTTTATTTACAATTTGACATTTTGCAAGCACGCACACACACACACTCCGATGCTCACCTTCACACACACGCACATATTTAGCACGCGCTGCTCGAACAGAGGTCGTCCTCTCTCTCGCTCGCTCTCTCCCATCGGCTTTTCAGCTCTCATCTCGGCGTATCTCCCGACTGGCTAGCCAGAACTGTGTGAAATTTTCATTTTCAGTTTCGCATTTTCGTTTTCCCAACAGACATTCGTCGCACGCCGAAGCGTTCGGTCGCGTTTTCAGTGAACTTCACGGAAAGTCAGAAAACTCTTTTACTCCACATTCAACTAACAGACTCCCGAGTGCGACTGTGTACGCGTGTGTGTCCGTGTGTCCGTGTGTCTCTGTGTGTGTGTGTGTGTGCGTGCGTGCCTCGTGTGTGACTAAGCTAATAGTTGTGCTTAAGCAGAGATAGAGATACTTAAATACTCAGTTCTGATGAGTTCCCAGGTGTAAATCATCCCAAAGACCCGTGTCGGATAATACTGTTTTATTATATTTATATATATCAAGTGGGATCCGAACACCGCGGGGAACTGTCGCCCGCACTGTGGCACGGCCATTAGCCAGGCGTAACGGTAATTTGTTGTATCTTAAAACAGAATCCGGGAGCCCGGGTACAAAATCTGTAATTGAAATTCGTCGTGCAACGGGAACCGAAGCCCAATATATTGTCATCTACAAGTCAAAAACATTGGCTTGGCGCTGGTGGACCACAGGTAAAAGCAAATGCAAAATCACCTAAAAGGAAACAATAACCATTTTGAGGGCATAAATTTTGCGTTCAAAGTGTTTTTTTAATTTGATTTTGTTGTCGTTGATCTCATCCATCGCATATCAAATCAAGATACAATTTCCTTCAATTCAATTTACTTGTTAAATATTTTTCCGCGGCGCACAGTGGGCCCAATACAGTGAAAATTTAATGCACAACTTTCCAAACAAATTATTAAATCTGAAAAATTTTCTCTTTGCTTTATTTACAAATATTGCAAATTATTTGTGATGGGTTAAGAATTTCCCTTGGAACTTTTTGAGTCACTGTGCAGCTCGATGGCTGGTCTTGTTGTTGTTGTTGCTAATTGAAAATTGTGCCGAAAATTGTTTTTGGTTCTGGACTGATTTTGGCGCAGTCCAGAGTATTTTTTTTTTTTTTCTCTATTTGCTGTTTGAGGCAATGTGTTGAAAAGTTTCGAGATATTTTAAGCGTCTAGCTGCAGCACAGCGGATGCAAAGGGGAGGGGGACAGGTCTGCGGCTGAAGTGTCTAGCAGTTGACTATGCTGTCGCTGCCGCTGCCGCTTGTTGCGCTGCTGCTGCTGCCCGTCGCCAGTCGCCGGTTGTACTTGAACTCGGAAGGCCGACGGCGAACGCGTGGCGACTGCGAGTATCTGACAGATATTTGTATCTCAAGCTGTGAGAGGCACGCAACCGCTCCGCACGAGTATTGACGGCTGCAGCAGAGGAGAGAGCGAGAGGCGGGCAGGCAAGGGAAGCAATCTAGTTGCATTTCAGATCCGTTTGAGATAAATATTACAGAGTTCCCAACGGGTTCGATCTAAACCCAATGGCCAAAAGATTTTCCTAACAGATTGCTTAGAATCGTGGCCAAAGATTCCAAGTCAAAAGATTTGCAAAATTAATATTAATTTAATCTAGAATCCATTCTAAATTTATATTTAGCTTTATTATTTATAGATAAATTTTCTATTTAATATATTCTGATTCATTACGGCAGTCAAGCCCCCACTAAGAAGCTTCAGCTTGACAGTTTGCCAGCCACTGTCTACAGTTTGACAGGCGCCTGCCTCAGAGACCCCCAAGTTCTTCTCCTACTTGTCATTTGGTTAATTACTTCAGCCAGCTTTAGAACGCGAAATGCTTTGCACTCATTTAACTTGCAACGCTTTGGCTTAGCACTGTCACATGCCACACACCACATGTCACACACCACATGCCACATGCCACATGCCACATGCCACATGCCACACGCCACATGGCACATGCTTACACGCTGCAGTCAGCACTCGTCAAACACATTTGATGGGCATTAAAAAGTCGCTAGTTTCAATCAGTTAAATGCAGTTAAGACATTAAGGGACGGCAAAAAGCGGAAGGAGAGGAGATAAGGAGAGGGGGAGAGAGAGAGAGAGAGGGAGCATGGGTGAGTGACAGAGTGACATAGATAGAGAGAGATAGCAAGAGATATGCTTAAGTATAGAGAGCCAGCGGCAATTAGTCTCCAGCGTGTGTGTGTGTGTGTGTGTGTACACAATGCAGCACACACTTGGCTCATTATGCTGCTTAACCCCTTCCGTAAAGCCCTGTCATCCTCGGCCCTGCCTTGCCTTGTGCCCGTCACAGCTGCTCATTAATTACTTAAGAACGACGCCAACGCGGCTGCGAGGCAAAAAAAAGTTGCGCATACGCAGTGTGGGCCGAGCTAGACTTGTAGTTGCTCTGGCCGCCAGCTGCTGCTGTTCCACATTTGTTGCGGCTGCTCCCGGTTAATGTCAAGCGTAATTGTTCTGGCTGTGGCCGGACTCCCGTCCGCACACACGCACACATACACACAATGATCTATCATTATAATGAAGCGTCAAATCTAATACGGGAATTTTCTAACTGCTTTCATTGCCATGTGGTTCCGCAGCTGTGGCTGCAGAGCAGGAACCAGCGGCTGCGGCAAGTGGGCGTGTGGGCGTGTGGGCGTGTGGGCGGGCGTGTATGAGTGTAACCGAGACTCGCCCTGGCAATGTTCTTGCGCCCTCTGATAAGGTTGACAAACTAGATAAAAGCGCGATAAAAATGAAAACAAATTTTACACAGAGACAAAAACTGAACCGTATTCAACTCAACTCGAGGCGGAGGCGTGGCGCGGCGAGGGGAGGCGAGGCGAGGCGGGGCGAGTTGAGTCGACGCGACGGAACAGAATCGTTATAAATAAAACAAAGATGCGAGTCGACATTCGCTGCTAAAATAATGCTTAAATATTCTCCGGATAGCCAAATAAGCTCAGAGCTCGCCAGAGGAGCAGAGGGGAGGGGGGGGGGTGGGGGCAGTGGCTATGAATATGAATGAGCTGATGGCAAATGGCAATTTTAATACCCTGTAAGCATAAAAACGGGGTGTCATGTCCCCATTCACTGATCTGAGAAAAAAAAGGTTGAGGGAAATTTGTCAAGGAAGTGAACTCCGAGCGAGGAAATATGCAATAAAAGACCAGCTGAACAGTTATGGCCCGACTCGGTTGATGGCCTTAAAAGAACTAGCACAATCAAGGCAATGAAGGCAGTTAAGATTGAATGGGCCGCAGGCTAAGCCATTAGCAGCTTGTTCCCGAAAATTCTCAGCTGCAGAGCCATAAAATTTGAATAAACGCAGGAGGCGGTCGGCAGGCGGCGTTTTAATGAATTGAGATATTCGATATGGAAAACAGTTATGTTATGCGATCTAGAAAGCTCAGTAAAAGATTCATGTCGCAGAAATTTTTCCAACAAATTTGATTACTTCCCCGACCAACTGCACTCGGAGAACATTTGCCAAAGTTCTTCCACGAACTTTGCTAATTTCTGCAGCTGCTCGAAATGAACTTACGCCAAGCAATTAACGCATCTTGGCATAGGTCTATCTTTAATCTATCAATCTATGGCAAAGGCGTCTCACATCAAAGGAGAAGCTAATTGAATGAGAATGTAATCAAATCGAATCTGAACTGAGATCTGACCAGAGATTTGCTCTATAAGTGTCGCGACGTCTGACAATTTCGATTAATTGGGAGATTAAATGTACTAAATATATATAATAAATATATCATAAAATATATATAAAGGAGGAGTATCTATCAGCTATAGGGATTTCAAAACTATTCTCTTTTAAGCGTTGTTCGTGCCGATAACTATATATCGATATATTCTATCTATACCCTTCCAGCGAAATTTTAGAGTTTTACGGGGTATTTTTTAGTCGTGCCGTTTACCTGTTTCCCACATATTTCATTGTTGCCTCTGCGTTAGCTGGCGTTAACGTGCGATAAGCTTAGCCGCAGCTGTGTGTATGCGCCTGTGTGTGTGTGTGTGTGTGTTAATTATTTTAAATTATTTGTGCCATTTTGCACTAACGTTGCGGTCAATTTATGTAAACCTCATTAGTTGAAAAAATAATTATGATTGGAGGGAAATGCGATTAACCCGACATGCCGCAATGTCAAGCAGCATCACATTACGTATACGCCATGTGGCATGTGGCATGTGGCATGTGGCTGCATTTGAATGGAATATAAACAGCACACACAGAGGCACAATGGAGGGGCGGCAGGCGGAGGGAGGGGGTCTTGGTAAATAATGCTGTTTATTTATTTATCTTGCTGCTAATGCAGCTCTCCCGCTGCTCCGATATCTGCACCTGCCCCGCCCGGCCGGCCCGCCGCGGCACGGCTGTCCCTTCGCTTTCAGCACACGCGTAATTAGCCTTAATGAAAAGCCGTCCGAGATTTATGGCCGCACACTTTTCGCCCGCTTTGTTTATGGACATTTTCGGGCGGCTTTTGTGGCGCGTATCGCGTATCGCGTGTCCCGCTGGGCTGCGGCGGGTGGCGGCGGGCGTTCGTCAAATTGGAAACATTTGACTTTTGATCTTTGACAAAATGTCAAAATTTGAGACGAAAACAAAAAATACAACCACCACCAACAACAACAACAACAACCAGACAAATGACAGGCCACAGAGGAGCCGCTGTGTGGGCGGCCGCCGGAGTAGGGTGATTCAATGAAATTAAATTTGCAAACTAAGCCACATTTCATTGAGTAGGTTGCAGCTGATGAAGTCGATGAAAGGCGCGTGGTTAGGGCTTGATTAACTGAATAATGAATGCGACAAAGCAAAATGTCAACGCCGGACGGCGGGTAGCGAGGGAATGGATAATACATAGGGTGGGGGGGCAAGTACAGGGAAAAAGCGGAGTTTTTGGGAAATGAATTGACTTTCCCTCGAAAGTTTCAGCTTCTTAGCCCGACTTGCTGTGCCTCGGCGAGACTTAAGTCTGGTAGATTGTTGTTGTTTAATTAATTTCAAGCCAAGTTCTGCTTTTCTAGCTCCTGCAGAGCGACCAAATCTGCCAGCTCGTGGCCTGCGGCTATTCTCTGAGAAAGTGCTTGAGCGCCTTTTGAAAAAGTAAAAGAATTCTCAACAAGAAAAGTTAAAAAAGAAATTATATATGTACATTTTTATTATTAATTTTAATGCGGTTTTTTTTGGCATCACATCCCTCACAAAGGGAATTCCCCTCATGTAGTTGCCCATTCATCATTTCCATGTCAGAATTATTTTGTATTAAATATAGTTGATTCTTATCAATGGAAGAGATGTTGATGGATCGTCCAAATTAAATGAATTGAATATAATAATCAATTATTATAATATCTATATAATACCGATCTTTATATATCTGTCAACTCAGACTTTATTTAATTAATACACGGCAGATCTAAATTCCCTCTATAAGCTGGAATTTTCCTCTTTCCTTCCTCACCCCCATTCCTAATGCTCTCTCATTTATTGTGCTTGCCAAGTGAGGCGTTTGCGATTACTGTAATTGCCTCGGAAAAAAACGAACTGTAGATATCAATCGATACGTGCGCAGCGTCTCGCGATTTTCCCATCGGAATGCTCCGAAAACTATGCTAAGCTTTTCGCACTCGCTGCACAGTCTGTAAATTACTTCATAAATGGCGCAAAAAAAGGTACAACAACAATGAAAGCCGACACTCGCAGAGGGGGAGCTAGGCCAAAAGGAGTGGGGAGGGGGAGGGGGAGGGGGGAGGAGAGGGATTGGCAATATGGATTGTGAAAGCTTGCGTGCAAAAACCATCAATTGTTTTGTCAATATTTTCACAATTTGCCTACTTATATATCGACAGGTATTATCTGGCAGTCGACACTCAGCAGACGCAGTAGGTGGAGTGTGCCGTGCCCGGCGGGGGGCGGGGGGCGGGTGGCGAGGTGTTGTGTGGCAACAGAGCTGGGTCAGTAAACTGCAAAGCAGAGTGAAGTGTGGCGGCTGGAGCAATGCGGGGGAAATTAAAAATGCAGAACACCGAGCACCCCCAAAAACGAAGTGTAACAAAAGTTTTCCAATTGACAGAGCCCAGCGCAGAGGAGGGGAACGGGGGACGGCTTGTGAGAGGAGAGAGGCTCGACTTGACGTTGACGGAGGTTCCTCAAAAAAGTGGGAGCCGGAGGGCGGGCCTGTTGTTTCTGAGGGTGTCATTGAAGTTAATGTTGTTTTTCTTTTTTACACTGCGGACACAAGGACACGCACTTTCACAGAGGATGACAGAGGGGGGAAGGGGGGAGGGTTGGGGGGGGGGCGAATTGGGAGAGCTACGCACATTGCTTTATATGTTTTATTTCCTTTTTTTTTTTGCTTTTCATTTATTTGTGTACTTTATGCCACCGATATCGTCGAGCTACAGCAGAGGGGGGGGGGGGGGGGTGCTGAGCGGGAGTTGGGTTGTTGACACGATTCGGGGGGCGGGACCCGCTCGTTTGTAGCCTGATGAATTTTTACGAGTAAAACGGTCCAAGAATTGTCCGGTAAACAACAACAGCGAATTTACATGATTGCCGCGCTGG
>JABVZY010000350.1:2726395-2736943 GCA_020883555.1 Drosophila nannoptera | reverse complement strand
AAAAAAAAATACAAATTAAACATTCGACTTTTTGCTCTGACTTTTCATGAGCAGAAGAAAAAAGGACTCGTAAAAGGAGTGGAAAAAAGTGCTCCAACAGCTGGACTGTCTCCTTTTTAAAGTTCTACCGAGGGCTCCCTCCCTCCCTCTTTCACTGCAGAGCCCTTTGCTTTGGGAACTGCATATTTGACCTGGGTCAATGGGCCAGGCATTTGATGGGGCGCGCCTCCCCTAGCTCCTATGGGCCACGCCCACCCACGGCTGACTGACCTAATGTAGCCGCAACGCCCTCCCCCCCTCCCCCTGCTCCTTCACGCGCTGCCTGCTTGGTTCCACTTGTGCACCAAATGAGTTCCACTTTTGCAGTGGACAGCGAAATTCTTGCACTAATGAAATATCCCGTGTGTGTGTGTATGTGTGCCACGCCCTCTACTATGTATGTATGCATGTGAATGATTAACTCGAAAAGTTGCAAAAGTGCTGCATACATATTTCGGTCTATTTAAAAGTCTGCATAAAACATAAGCCAACCCTTCTATAAGCCGCACACAGCCCCCTCCCCCTCGCCATCCCTTTCTCTTTCTCCCTCTCTCTCTCTCTGGGTTATTCGCTGTCGCTTTTTTTTGGCGCATGCCGATTAAAAATGCTCTTTTAATACACTTTCAAAGGGGTCCACAAAGCTGCGGCCGAACGGAACGCCAGAGCAAAAACAATTCCGGAAATTGGCCCTACAGCATTAACGTATGGGCCCCCCTCCTGACAATATTTATATTATATATTATAAATATATTTTTAACCTAATTTAACGCATTTGCATTTACATACGGTGAGGGCATCGCGTTTTCGTCATTTCATTTCGGCCTAAGCCTCGCATATTTGTGTTTCCTCTCGCATTGAAACGAAATGAAATGCGATTTTATTAAAATTCTGCGAAGCGTGGAAAGCTGTCAACGAAGGTGAGCTAACGGGGCTAAGAGGGAAAATGCGAGGAGCGTTTCAATGAATTACATGAGGATACAACAGGCTAATAATGACGAAATGAAGGTTTCGCTCAGAGTTCCGCAATTGCATTTTTGAGCTGGGTTAAATGAACTTTGACCTTTTTCATGAATGCATGTCCCTTGCTTTTCCCTGAATTTTCATATGTATGCAGCTTGCACTTATGTATGACTGCAAATGAATGGATAATCTCAGCTAAATATAACCCAACTATCTGACTTTTGTCTGGTTTCCCCCTGTCAGTTGAGACTTACCGAGGGGCAACTCATACTCTCCACATCCCTGCAGCTCCTGGCGCTCGTTGCGGCGTCTGCAGCATTTGCTGTACATACCGCAGTCGGGGAACTCGTTGGGGGCTTTCTCGAAGCAGGCCAAAAGCTGGCCGTAGAGGTTGTCGAAATTGTTTGGCTGTTCTATTTGTCGGGGCGTCATGTCACATGTGACCTCCTCGTCCTCCTCGATGGCCTCCTCGTCCTGCGGCCCTGGGTTTTCCTTGTACCTCAGCCATTCCTTCGTGCACTGGTTCTCAGGTAGCTCGGACTTCTGCTTGCACTTCCTGTGCTTGCGCCGGACTACGCGCTTTCGCCGTGGCTCCGGCTTGGCTAAGTCGAGAGCCACTTGAAGCGGGAAGAATGGCTCATCCTTTTCGGACGCGTTCGCCGAATCCTCGGTATTGGGGCAGTCGCGCACGGAGTTGGCTGCCTTAGCGCTTACCTGTCGTACCAGTGCGGGGTTTCGGGAGATAAGAGACTGCAGCTCATTTAGATTGAGTACGTAGGGACCACAGTTCGCCATTGGACTGGATTCCTTCGGCTTTCGCTTTTCGGCTGGCGACATTTTGGTCTTATTAGACGGCTTTGCTTCCACGCCGTTGGCCTTGTCGAGACTCTTGAGCACAGCCCGATTGAATAGGATGGCGTCGGGATTTTGTTCGTTCCCGCCCAGGCCGTAGCAGCTGAGCGATTCCTTGTTCGGAGACTGCTTCCACATCTCGATGAGATCGTATTTCTCCTCGCGGCCCTGACCTTGCTCGCAGCCCGCCTCGACCGCGGCAGCGTCCAGCCATTCGCTCGTCTGCCTATAGCAACACTTCGAAATCGGCGGCCTTATGTTGGGATATGATTCCGTCTTCCGAAACTGATTCGTCTTGCAGTTCCTCAAACGTATTATGTCGTAGACCGTAAGCTGTCTGCAATCGGTCTCCTCAGTGGATTGGTCGGTTTCCGAAATGCTCTCATTGCATGGCTCGTCCATCCTGTCTAAATGAAATTAGGTCGGTCTATCTTAAAAATCCGAAAGGCCCTTTTTATGTTGTTAATATATAATTTGAAATTTAATGTATTCGAATCAAACCATTTTGTGTAGTGAACTCGACTGGCAGCTCGATTTAGCCAGCTCAGAGGAATAGGGAATAGTAGCCTTAGGAAGGGAGAGCAAAACGAGTCCGATTGGAATTTTTAAAAAATCATCTTAATATATTTGAATGTCAAAATGTGTACCACGAAATTTCTCTCAATATCGGGCATCCGCCCTCTTCATCGTCTTCCTTTGCATCTGCAGCCTCTCGCAGATGTGCCAGCCACGGGCGACTCTTCAGATCCTTCACTTGGCTGGAAATTTCCCTGTCCACGTGGCCGCGCTCCAGACACTCCAGACACGCTTCCCACTTGCTGCTCACCGTCTTCGTGGCTTCGCATCCTTTCGCCGGCGTAGCGGCAAGACAGTGCCTCCTCTTCCTGCCGCACCTTGTCCTTTCCCCCTCACACGACATGTCACATATCTCACTGGGGCAAACATTCATGCGGTTCACGGTGCTGCGGCCCGCTGCCTTGTCCTTTTTCACGAGTCTCTGTTTGCCCTCCTCCGCTCGCTTGACAGCTCCGGCGGCGGGTTTGCTGCTCCTGCCCAAGAGCTGCTCCCTCGTGGGAGTGTATTTGCGTTTGGCTTGCTCCGCGCTGGCAAACGCTTCAGATTGTTCAGATTTCATGGCCTTAGCTCTTGTTCCTTTGCCTGCTCGCTTTTGAGTGTCCTTTTTACTACCCGAGGTCCTTTTGCCGTTAGTATTTTCTGTATGCTCATCGGCCCGTCTCAGGCGTTCCGCAGCTTCCCTTAAAGAGTAGCTGGCTACATCGCTTGGGCTACGCTTGTCCCAACCAGCGGTTCCATCGCCTCCTCTGCCCATTCGATAGGAGGAGGAGCGATAAGTCCTCGCCCCTCTGGCGGGTCTCGAAAGTAGAATTCCCTTGGCATCTGAGAACCCTTTCTCTCTCCAGCTTGTCCAACTCCCTCCGATAGGCCAGCTCATAAGCGCTCAGCTCCGATGAGCACTCCGAGCCTGGACTCTCGTTCTTCTGCTTGTCATTGCGTCTGCGGTAGCGGGGCGTGGGGAAGGCTAGCCGTTTCTTGGCCACATTGTGCTGCGTCTCGCTCTGAGCGGGGCGCTGGACACCGCTCAGAGACTGCCTACGGCTGATTACCTGGAGCTGCGGCTTCTCCAGCTCGCAGGTCGTTACGGTCGAGTCGCCCTGCCACGGCGAACTTGTTGCTTTATCCGAGGGATTAATTGCCGCCTTTGGTTCATGGCAGCCAGTTGGCACGAGGTCCTTGTTGGACCGGCCTTTCCACGCCTCCACTATGTCATGCTTGCACATATTGAATTCGCGTCGATCCCTTTCGTCCTCTGATGAATTATTGAAGCTCGAGTGGGCAGGCCTCATCAAGGTCATGATACTGGGCTTGGGTTGCCGTCTCCGTGAGTTGCCTGCTTTGTCGCTGATATTGCGTCTGGATGAGTCTATTCTCTTCGTTAGCTGCTGTCTCTCTATGCGACGGAGTCTCAAGCCGGTCTGCTTCTTCAGCTTAACGGGCTTTGAAATATCCCCAGGGGAGGCATCTGCCTTCATTGTTGCCGGAGAACTATCTGCTTTCATTTGTGGGGAGCTCCAAACTTGTGGTCGACGGCCGTAGGTGGAAAATACATTCAGGAAAGCGCTCCTCGTGGTCGGGTCGGGGCCCTGCCAGGCTCCAGTTGGCGGCCTGGGGCCAGGCCCGGAGTCGGACTTGCGATGTCCGCCCGTGGTCTTCGGCCTGGCATTCTAATCGAATTGTTAAAAAAAAAAATTCTAATCGAATAAAAATGAGAGTGAATCGGTCAAATTATTTCAAATTGGGGGAAAACACATGCTGCTACAACATGAGAAAATTTTGGTATGTATACAGCTCAAAGTGTCACGGATAATGAGATCCCAGCTGTCAGCTGTCACGTGAGACTATTCCCAGAGCGCCCAAGTAGGCGCCGCATGCAAACTGTTCCCACTTTCTGCGCCCCAGAGGATGAGTTTAAAGTTATAGAGTCCATATATTTGCATTGTGATTGTACATAGATAGACACATATATAGAAAGCCCGACAAATCGGACTTCTCCGCTAGCTATAGCACGTGGACAAGCGCTGATTCACCCGAGCCTGGAGGCAGCTGATCTTCGAGCGAAGCATTTGGTCGGATCTAACCTGCTTTTTCAGCTCCGTCAAGGCGTCGAGGTAGTCACAGTACTCCGCGGCTTTGGCTGAGACACAGATCGAATTGTCATCCGCAATGGGATCACATTTGCGCTGCGGGGCCTGAAGTTCCGGCCCTTCATCCTTGATGTACTGGCGATGAAACTTGCGCTTGTAGTAGTCGAGGAGCTCGCGGCGTTTCTGTTCATTGCGCATTTGTTGGATGAGGGGAGAGTCCGGTTCGTTTTTCCAGCGTTGCATGAATTCACAGACATCACAGGAACATTCCGGGGCCGGCTCGACTTCTTGAGGCTGGAGCTTCTTGGGCTTGCGTTTCTTCTTTTCAGGGGGGCCGGCTTCAAGCTCGGGCTCGACGCCAGATTCGAGCAGATCGGGATGCACAGCAGTACGACTGCTTTTTATAGGGAACTTGTGGATCTTGCGACTCTCGTGACCCCCCTTGCCATTCTTGCGACCCTTGCGACCCCCCTTGCCACTCTTGCGACCCTTGCGACCCCCCTTGCCACTCTCGAGGCTCTTGCGACTCTTGGGACCCCCCTTGCCCCTCTCGAGGCTCTTGCGACTCTTCTGACCCCCCTCGCCACTCTCGAGGCTCTTGCGACCCTTGCGACCCCCCTTGCCACTATCGAGGCTCTTGCGACTCTTCTTACTCCCCTCGCCACTCTCGAGGCTCTTGCGACTCTCGTGACCCCCCTCGCCACTCTCGAGGCTCTTGCGACCCTTGCGACCCCCCTTGCCACTCTCGAGGTTCTTGCTCCTCTTGCGACTCTGTCGCCGATTCGAGTTCTTTTCGCTCCCTTCGCTCCCTTCGCTACTTTCGCTCCTTTTGTCCCATTCTCTTGGGGATTCGTCGTACGCCGGGTCAACCTTGTAGACCAACTCTTCGATGTACCCCCGAAACTCGACCTCACGGGACTTCTCGGAGCTGTACTCGAAACATGGCACCAGTCTATCGTATAGCTCGTCGTAGTTCTTTGGCTCAGGAGGTCTTCGCTCTGCACTTTCCCGTCTCTTGGCATATTTTATGCTCTGTCTTGTCACCACCTCCTCCTCCTCCAGGTTATTCAAAGTCTCAAAGCTCGCAATCATGCCCATATCCAATTCCTTCTTCAGTCTCATACTCATTTCCATTTTCTCAGCCTCCGCCTCGGCCTGTTCGCGTCTCATTTCGTCTTCAATAAAAGCTTCATCCTTTTGCTGCCTGGTCCCCCGATCCGGCTTGAGCATGTTCATCTTGTGGTTCATCCACTCGCAAAGCGTTAACTCATTCTCGGGTAGCCCACATTTCGAATCGCAGACGAAATGCTTGAACCTACGGCCGGGCTCCGTCTTGGGGGGATCGAGGCGATCCATGCCGATTGCGGTCTTCAACGGTATTGCCTTCTCGCGGGCCAAGAAGTCACCTGCATATTTCTGGGGACAGTACCACCATTCCTGCAGCTTTGTCGCCCTGAGGGCCTCGGTGAGAAAGGGCATTTCCTGGATGCGCTCCATGAGCTTTGAGCGGTTCAGAATGGCATCGGCCGGCGGGTCGTTCTCCCTTTTGAGCTCCGACTTGCTCGACTCGGCTGGCGGCGGCTTTTTCGGCTGTACCAGTCCGGCCTTCCTCAAGCTTTTGGCGATGAGTCGATCGAACTCCTCTGCTTCGGGCTTGTTCATATCTGTGCCGAGGCCATAATAACCCTCCTTATCCCTAGCTCGGCTCGCCTTCCACACCTCGACAATGTCGTCGTGCTGCCAGTCGAACGGGGTCTGGCAGCTGCCCTCAACCGGATCGGCCAACGTCTCCTGCGTCATGACGGGGTCGCAGCGAGAGATTGCCGGCAGGATGCTAGGATAGTCTTCACTCTTCCGGAAACCCACGGGCCTGCAGTTGAGCATGCGCTCCATATCACGCGGACTGCGGCTTGTCTTCGGCTGTGTCTGCGGCATTGTCTCTTGTGTAGACTAAAATCGACAACAATCTGAAAAATTTTAAAATATATAAAAAAAAATTATCACACTAAAAATTTAGATAGTCCGCAGTGTAAACTAAAAGTCGAATGAAAAGCCTAGCAACACGGGCAACTGATGTGGGATCCGAATTGGGGCAAAGCCCTCTTTATCAATCGATTCATGGTTGGATTTGCCTGGCCAAGTGTAAATGAAAGTCCGTTCAAGTATGAACACTCAATTTATCGTTATCAAAAATATCGTAAATCAAACAAATCAGACAAATTCGTCAGATCAAACGCAACATTCCCCAGAGAGGTACAACCAATCCCTTCCTGATCCTTCCACCCCGAAAGCCGTTAAAGGCTTTCGCAGAAGCGCCGCAGCATCCGATTTTTAATTTTATCCACTGTCAAGATCAGGTTATTGTCCTTGGAGAAGGGCGTGGCTGGGGGAAGCAGCTTCTGCAGCTCCTCCATGGCCTGCAGGCAGTCGCAGTATTCGCCCAGCTTTGGGTTGTTGCAGAAGAAATTGTCGGATTCAATCGGATCGCATTTGTGCTGCGGGGCGGGGTATTTGGCGCCGCGGCTCCTGATGTACTGGCGATGGCACATCTGCTTCAGATAGTCCCGCTGCTCCTGTGTCTTCGCCTCGCGCTTCATTTGCTCGATGAGCGGGCTATCCTTGTCCGGCTTGTTTTTTCGCAACAAATCGCATGTCCCGCAGGCAGAGGATTCGGGAATTGGGTCTTTCATATCAGGCATCTGCTTTCCGATCTGTCGCACCTTAATTTTTTTCTTCTTCTTGACTGAGGCGTCTCCAGAGGTAATTGACCCACTTGAATCATCCTTAGGCTCCTCCTTGGTTTCGGCTATCGGATCGGGCTCGCCTCCCATTTGCTTTTTCGGTTTCTTGGACTTTACACTTTTGCCGCCCTTACCGCCTTTTCCGCCTTTATCGCCCTTACCGCCTTTTCCGCCCTTATCGCCCTTATCGCCCTCATAGCCCCCATGGCCCCCATCGTCCCCATGGCCCCCATCGCCCCCATGGCCCCCGTCGCCCCCATCGCTCTCATAGCCCTCATAGCCCTCATAGCCCCCATGGCCCCCATGGCCGCCATCGCTCTCATAGCCCTCATAGACCCCATGGCCCCCATGGCCCCCATGGCCCCCATGGCCCCCATGGCCCCCATGGCCCCCATGGCCCCCATCGCTCTCATAGCCCTCATAGCCCTTATCCCCCTTATTGCCCTTATTGCCCTTATTGCCCTTATATCCCTTATTGCCCTCATAGCCCTCATAGCCCTTATCCCCCTTATTGCCCTTATTGCCCTTCTCGCCCTTCTTGCCCTTATAGCCCTTATAGCCCTTATAGCCCTTCTCGCCCTTATCGCCCTTATCGCCCTTATCGCCCTTATCGCCCTTATCGCCCTTATCGCCCTTATCGCCCTTCTCACCCTTCTCGCCCTTATCGCCCTTATTGCCCTTATCGCCCTTATCGCCCTTCTCGCCCTTATTGGACCCATTGCCCCCATTGCCCCCATTGCCTTCATTACCCTCGTCGTCCTCGTCGTCCTCGTCGCCCTCGTCCCCCTCGTCCCCCTCCTCCCCGTCGTCGCCCTCAGCACCCCCGTCGTCCTTATCCCCCTTATCGCCTTTGCCGTCGACCTGATCACCCTCCATTATATTAAGCGGCGGCCTGGTTATTTGATCGTCTTTCCTGCCGCCGGAATCTCCTGTTGGAGCTAGCTCCTTCCAGATGTCCGGGCAGCATTCTTGCATCTCTCGCTGGGCGGGATCTTTGTCGACGTCTCTCTCAAAGCATGTGACCAGTTCGGTGTAGAGCTCTTCGTAGTTCCTCGGCTCGGAAGGCACTTCCGGTTTCTGCTCAGATGGCTTCGATGCAGCTTCCGGGGGCGGATCGGCGAACGGGTACTCGGTTTGCTTCGAAGTCGGGCAATACATCATGGACAGAGCTTTGAGCGGATCGACTTTTGCCTTAACTGTGGGCATGCGACTGAGCTTCGCGGTCAGCAGCTGTTGGTTGAGATAGAAGGAATCGCCAAAGGTCGGTGGTGGCCGTTCCTCTGGCTCCGGTGGTGGCCGTTCCTTTGGCTCCGGTGGTGGCTGCTGTCGCCGACATGGCCTTACCTTGTCAAGGCATTTTAAAATCAGCTGGTCATAGATGACAGCCTCGGGTTTCGTTTCGCCCGCGGCAACGCCATAATAGCTCAACGTATCCTTATGCGGGAAATTCTTCCAAAAGTCCATGACGTCGACATAACCTCCCTGATGTTCATCGTGGCTGCGATTCACATCGGTCGCCTCAGGGCAGGCAGGCTGCGAAGTGGAATCTTGTCTTTGCATTATAATTGTCTACATACAAATACAAATCAGTCCATAAAAATTTTATAAAAATTAAAAATTTTTGTTTTTTTTCTACAAATTTTGAACACTTCCCTACAATCGAGACTAGAAAGTGAGCAAGACATTCATACCCCAGTCTACATAAGAGAATCTATGCGAGAACTAGGCATGCCGAGCAGTACGAAATAGATCACAATGGACAAGTAATTATACCTCTATTTATTCAAATCAAAGAGAATTCAGTCCTCTGGGCTCTCTGTAACATACAGGCCTGATTCTCTCTAGCCGAAAGCAAACATACTCGATTACGCAATAAATATATACATATGTAAAGTCCGATCCGACGATCACTGGAAGGAGTCACAAAGTCGACGACTTATGCGACCTTTCAGGTTCTCCAGGTCGAATATCAGCTCGTTCTTTACGATCCGATGCTTCGGGCCGAGCAGCTTCTGCAGCTTCTCCATGGCCTGCAGGCAGTCGCAGTATTCGCCCAGCTTCGGGTTGCTGCAGAAGAAGTTGTCGGATTTAATCGGATCGCATTTGTGCTGTGGGGCGGGGTACTTGGCTCCGCGGCTCTGGATGTACTGGCGATGACACATCTGCTTCAGGTTGTCCCGCATCTGGCGCAGCTTCTCCTCACGCCTCAGCTGGCTGATTAGGGGCGTGTCTGTCTCGGTGCTGCGGCGCTTCATGAACTCGCAGATGCTGCAGGGGCAGGCGTTTGGGATGGGCGTGTCTTCGTGTTTGGGATGCAACTTCTTTTTGGGCAGCTTCGGGGGCTGGGGCGATCCTTCTTGGCCTTCTGTGGTCGCCGTTTCTCGATTCGACGTTGTTTGAGCGACTGCTTCTAGTTCGGGTGGGAGATCTTCCTCTTTGACTTTCTCACTTTTGGAAGTCTTCGAGTGTGCGGATTCGTGTCCTTTCTTTTCCTTTCCTGTCTTTCCCTTTCCTGGCTTTTTCTTTACGGACTTCTCCTTTTCCGACTTCTCCTTTACAGACTTCTCCTTTTCAGACTGTTCTATTTCAGACTGTTCTATTTCAGAATTCTCTATGTCGAGACTTCTCTTTCGAGACTTCTCCTTTTCTGTCTGTTCGGAATCGTGCCGTTCATATTCGGAATGTTCATATTTGTGATGTTTCTTTTCCGACCCTCCCTTTTCCGACTGTCCCTTTTCCGATCGTCCCTTTTCCAACCGTTCCTTTACTGACCCTTTCTTTGCTGGCAGGTCCGTTTTCGACCGTTCCTTTTCTGAACGTCCCTTTTCGGAACGTTCCTTTTCTGAACGTTCCTTTTCTGAACGTTCCTTTCTTGACACTTCCTTTTCTGAACGTTCCTTTCTTGACACTTCCTTTTCAGAAAGTTCCTTTTCAGAAAGTTCCTTTTCTGAACGTTCCCTTTCTAAACGTTCCCTTTCTAAACGTTCCTTTTCTGAACGTTCCTTTTCTGACTTCCTCTTTTCCCTTTCAAACTTTTCCATTTCAAATTTTTCCTGTTCTGACATTTCTCTTCCTTCTTTATATTTCTTTTGCGCCGAGTCTTCATTCTGCTCATTCTCTGACTTTTCATTTTCAGCCTTCTCTTTTTTTATCTTCGCTATTTCGTCTATAGAAGAGTCCTTTGCCTCCAGCTGTGACTTTCTCCCTTCCGCCTCCTTGTCGGCTACGTTTGGCTGCGAATCCTCTTCCATTTCTTCGGTGATCTTTTCCCCCCTTTTTATAGCGGATGATCG
>JABVZY010000350.1:2690754-2706517 GCA_020883555.1 Drosophila nannoptera | reverse complement strand
TTAATTCGATTCAAATGCGCAAAATACAACAATATTCAATTATCGAAATATCTAATAGTTTTTGGTGTTGTATGTACATAAGTCCATAAGCATAAATCAAACTGTATCTGTGTGTTGTTGTTGCTGTTGTTGTTCTCGTTGTAATTTTGGTGTTGTTGTTAAGAGAGTTAATGTAGCCGCTTTTTGAGAACATTTTATTTTCACTCTTAACCTCAAAGCTTGCATGCGCCCAACCATTTTCCGTTATGATGAAGCTTTTTCTGTTGATTTGTTGTTTAGTATAGACGCTAAATTACGGCTAATATACGAATGAAGAAGAATGAGTATATGAGGACATTGAAAAGCAAAAACGGTGTAAAACACCAAAGAAGAAAAAAATATTAATGGAAAAAAAATAGCAGAAAATTAGGTTCAACTAAAAGGAAATTGAATGTTAATTGATTAGAGAATTTGAGTGCAACAAACGAATTTGTTGTTGCATAAGTATTAAACTTATATACATATACAAAAATATTAAAATAACTAACAACGTCAAGAACTTAGATATTTAAATGTTTAGACCAGCCCGTGGAATGCATTCGAGAGCTCCCCATTTGTTAAGAATTGAAACATTTACAGTTTTACAAGCGATCTCTAAATGTCAAGCAGAATTTAATAAACTTAAAATGCATATTCCAGTTTACAATTATGCACTCAAAAATACACTCGACATAAAGACGACGCCCTGTGCTAAGACTGATTGAAAGGATACCGTTATCGAGTCAAATAATTTCCCACTCTCACTCAAAGGCACACGTGCTGCGAGAGAGAAGTGCTAAAGAATGACATCAACATCATCTCTCATTTTTTTTTACTCTCAAAGAGTGTCAGTTCTGAACGCCGCCGTTGCGAGCGGAGCAGCAGCCACATGGAATGGGAAGCTGTTGAGTTCACTCTCAGCTCAAAATAAACGCACTCATTGAGCATACTTGGAAAGTGCAGTTAGACGCGACCCTTGGAATTGAGAACGCAATTTGAGCGAGCACAGGGCGAATAAAATTAATAAATATAGACAAATAAAGAAACCATTGTAATTTCTATAGATAAATGTGTAAGCTGTCGATGTCAATACAATACACACACATATTTACAGTGGAGTTCATTAGTTAAATGTGTCAGCGTAACTTATACGAGAATTGCAAACTAAACCAAACCTAAATTTAAATCGAATTAATCCACATTGTTGTTGTGATCTGCAGAAAACAAAATAAACGTTAAACAAACAGAATTACCTTAATAATAGACACACTTTTATTTGATATCGCCTCCTAAAATTTACAATTATAAAACTTACAGTTAACATAAAGTCGAGAGTAAAACTTAGACGCACAAAAGATTTTGCACAATTTGGAAGCTATAGAAAATATGTGTATACAATTTACTATGATTTTCTTTACAGTATGGTTAAAAACATATAAACAAAGCGTTCGAAGGCACCAGACAAAACGGACGCCGTGGGGACACCGCGACAGGACGACGGATTGACAGAACGACGGTCACAACATCTGCACGAAGGCCATGCTAAGCAGCGACCCGAAGGCCATGCCCACACTCAGCGAGGCGGCCATCACGGAGCCGGCCAGCTGCTTCTCGTGCTGCTTGACGCATCTGCAAAGACACTCGATAGAGATTTGAGTTTTTACAGGGTATTCAAAGCGTCTCACTTGGGCGCCATAATGAGCAATATATTGGTCAAATAGCCATTGGAGAGGGCGAAGAGCGCAATCATGGCTATGAAGGTGTAGTCGTGCTTCACCAGCGTGGGCAAGAACTGGTGCTCGCTGCTGTTCGAGCAGAGGATGCACGGCACCAGGATCATCCGCGCCACGGTCCAGAGCAGCGTCGTTTGGCGATTCCGCGGACACTCCCACCAGCCGGCGAGCAGTCTGCCGAAGTAGTCGCCGCAATTGAAGAGCAGGTAGTTCACGACGGGCAGGTAATAGACATCTGCAGGACAGAGGAGAGATTAGTCTTTGTCCTTATTAATTAATCTACAATTCGAGCTGTCCCACCAGTCCATGTCGTGTGGCTGGCATAATTCTCAGATTGCATCAGCACGGTAACCGACGGGTAGACGGACAGTGTGGTGGTGTAGAGCAGGGCAATGCAGATGACCTGCACGTAGATCTTGCCCAGCACTTGCCGCAGGATGGGCTCCAGGGCGACGCCCGAGTCGTCGTTGCGGCTGTGCGAGGGCAGGGCACTGATCACTCGGAACTTGTCGCCACCCTCCAGATAATACTTGAAGTACGCCTGCCGCGCCATCAGCGAGTAGCAAATGATGCAGCCCAGGATGACCAGGGCGCCCAAGGTGAAAAAGACGAAGGCTGTCGCCGACGGCCCTGCATTGAATGCGAGCACCGAAAGGAACGCCAACGCCGTTATAATGCCGCCCAAAGCCTGTCCGCTGACCACGGCCGTCATGTATTCCGAGGGAAACAGACCGGCGACTCCATATAAGGCGCCCGACATGGTGGCAGACGAGACTGAAACACAAGATAAATATAGAGACAGACTCAATTGATTGCATCGCCCACTCACTGTTCAGGAGGACCACTACGATCAGCGTGATGAGGAAGAATTGCTCCTGCCAGCGATCCGTGTTCACCTCCACGAAGCCCGCCGTCACGCCGAAGAGCCCGAGAATGGTGGCCAGGGTGCCCAGCATCTTCGCGTGCAGCGAGACATGATGCCCATAGACGGCGTTCAGCAGCAGGAATGTGGTGCCCGATATGGTCGCAGTCAGGGCCAGGTCGCAGGTGAAGCTCTTCTGCAGCGGCGTCAGCTCCCCATCGGGCTGCGTCCCGTTCAGCGTGGTGTTGCGGAACTTGTACTCCCAGTACTGCGAAATGGAAAGCAGGCGAGTGGAAGTCAATGGAAGGGCGTGAGGGGCACTGAGAGACAGTTGGCTTTCATATGACTAATTACTAATACCCTGCGATGCACTTGATATGACTGGTAACCGAACCGATATATACATATATCGATTAGCTTAACAAAGTTGTTAAGTCGACTTTATCTGCTCTGGTTGAGTTTTAATCAGTTTCGCCCTTTGAGCTAACATCCCAGTTGCGACTACAATCTAGACATACCCGTTGTGCACATGTAAATTGTTTACAGGGTGTGTCGAGTCCAAAGAGGCAACAAAACGGTTAATCGAACGGTGCATGAACAGGGCTGTGAGTGGAAGGAGAGAGGAGGATTGGATTGCATTTGAGTCAACCAAAAATAGCGCAAACAAAGGAAAACTAAAGACGATAACAACAATAACAGCAAGCACAACGAACAACAGAACGAGTTCAGCAATCATAATATATAAAAAACAATGCCAAAACGGAGATAAGGAAACATCTTAGACAGCGTCGTAAATGTTTTATAATGCAGAATGCGGGCTTAACGGAAAAATTAAGACACGAGAGAGTAGAGAGAGGGGATAGTAGAGTGTCAGTTTCCATTACAAATTATACTTACATCTTCCGCCGTGACGAAAAAATTCCATGGCGTCATTGTGCCAATGCCGAGTAGATAGAAGACGCAATAGGTTAAGGCTGCTCCGTTCCTTGGGGCGCTGGTCAGCTGCACGACCTCATCTTGGTTGTGTTCGAGCAGGCAGCGTTCGTCATCGTCGACGTCATACTGTGGCGAGAAGGCGGGCACAAAGCTAATGTCTACATCGGCATGGGGCTGTGCTGAGCCCAGCATGCGTTCATCATCCACTGCTTCATCCTGTGTAAGGTCCTCTTCATTCAGGATCTTTTGCTTATCTTCGTGGCGTGGCATTTGCTGATTGCTATACAGCTGTTCTGTAACTTATTTTGTAATCTCTGCTACTTCATCAGCAACAACAATTTAGTCACACAAAAACGAATATCTTGTGTGTAGGTATATAGCAAATTTCACGCGTTGATCTGATTTTTTGCTGAGTCGCGCTTTTCTCTCGTCTTCCTTCTTGCACCCGTCCGCTGTAGTTGCACTTCCCAACGCATAAACAATAATAATTAACTGGTGTGTACAGAAAAAACAAATGTTGTTGTTTTCGTCTCGTTCAGAGTTGCATTTCTATTTAGTATTTTTGGTATTTTCAGCTGATGCCTTGAACAGTCGAGCCACATTTTCATAGGGGGTATTCCCGTGTATTAATTTAATATTAAATATATACTCAAACAAATTTAAAGGGTTTGAATAACAACATCTAAATTGATTAACTTAAAAATACAAAAATTCATTTACGCAGTAAGTTAACAGTTATATATTATGTTATGTTAAATACAGGAAAAAATTTTACCTGCAACCTACATAGAAAACTGTACGTGCAGATGTTCTCACGCAGTGCAGTGTATGGAAGGGTCGACTTGCTTGCGAGCACAGAGCTCACTTACTAGCTTTGCTTTGCCGCGGAGAGACTTTTGTTTGGCCTGTGGCTCTCAGTTCGTTGAAAGCGTGCAAACGAGGCGGACGTTACTTTTTCGAGTCGCAGCATTGTCGCCAACGCGTCGCCGTCGCTCGGAGTCGGAGCCCCACAGCAAACATTTGCTTCAGATTTAAAGAGCTGAGAAAAACAGCAAGACAAATATTTGCGCATTATTTGCTTAGTTAATTGCGAGTGCAATAAGTAAAAAAGAAAACTTCACGAGTGCAGCAGAAAGAAATAAGACAAAAACGGACGCAGCTTCCTTTCGGCGGCGCGTGTGAGAGTGTGAGTGTGTGTTTTTGCTTGTTGTTATTGTGTTTGTCGCTGTCGTTTCGTATTAGGCAAGCAGCAAAACGTGATATGCAAATCATAACAACAACAATAATAACAGTTTCGCCTGTGTGCCTGAAATGCCAAAAAATCCACGACAATAACAACAAATACAACAACTGCTACGCAGAATCGAAACAAACGCAAATTGCGCGCCAAAAAGTAGCAGCGAAACAAAAGGATTTATAAAAATCACACGCTCAAAAATACCAACACAATCGCAAGCAGCTGAGAGCAAACGCAGTCAATAACGCCAAAAACAACAACGGCCCCAGCAGCACTCAGCATCAGCTTCAACGGAATCAAAACACAAGCGGGCAAAGACGCAGTCGGCGAAAATTCCAGTTTGGTTTGACGGCCGCCTAACTCACCACGGCACAAAAGGACGCCCAGAAGGCGACGACACTTGAAGCATTTGGCTGTGTGGTGAGTTTGGTTTTTGGTTTTTTGCACGTCTCTTCGTTTTTTCTTTCTTCTTCTTTTTTGGCGTAATGTTTGATTAATTTCTGAACGTCGGCGCAGACGTTTGCCAAAGTGCAAAAGTCAAGGCTCCGGCGAGCTGATTGTGTGACCTTTGCAGGCATCGAGTGCACACAGTCCTTGACAAGCCTGTCTCCCCCCTCCCTTGCGTCGCACAGTGGTCCCTGAAACCCTCTTTCAATGCTTGCAGTCAAATCGAAAATGCGCAAAGGAAATGAAAAAGAAAAGAATCTGTGGAAACACAAGTCTGATTAATGCAGTGTGACGAAATCACATCCACACGCTTGACATATCCGCATCCCTAAGCTAATGAGTTACGTCAGGTAGAAAGAAATTATCAGATAACACATCTATTTGTTTTTTTTTTTTTTTTTTGCCTTTGTTCTCTGAGCTGCCGCTGCATCGAATCGGTTTTGTAATGGAAGCTGCTTATTTGAAAATTGAGAGGGAAAAGGCCTCGCATCAGCTCTGGGGATTTACAGAATCTGCTTAAGTTAATTACGTTTGAGACTGAGTGAGAAAACGAGGAGAAAAAAGAGACGCAGAAAGCGAATTGATACGGCTGAAACTATTTTTCATGGAATACAATGAATTTTCGATGTCGAATATTTACATTAGTTCGAATTCCATAAAGTACACCTTCTTATCGTGGTCTCACAGCACACCCCCGGGCGTATAAATACCAACAGTTATGAGGTCAATTCATGTCGCAATAATATGTAACTGATAAGAGACGAGAAACACGCGTAAAATCCGCTCAACCAATAAAGCAGAAATGGCCAAGCCATTATCATTTCGCTGCGATCTAACGACATTCGGGTTCACTGTGCCTCTTGGCCTCTGGCTGCTTGCGCTTTCTCTTCATCTTGCTCTTCTTCTTGCTGCTGCGCGGCTACTGCGTCCTGTGCCTAAGTGCATGTGTGTCTGTGTGTTTGTGTGGCGGTAATCAAACGTCTAGACAGGGAGATGATGTTTTCGCAGCTTCTTCTTTTCGTTTTGCTCAAACTGTGTCCCGTTCCCGCCGCGCACAAACACACTCACACTCGCACTCAAATGCTCACATGCCGACATGCCTGCACATAATCCCTTTTTATTGCGCTCTCAGTGGAGGAGCCAAACCAGCAAGAACAAGGTGGGACGAGATGGGCTGTTGGGAGAGCGATTTCTAGTCCTGAAACCCGTTTTGGTCTGAGTGTGAATAATGGGCGTGAGAAACTTCACTCCACTCGGCTGGGGTCACCGTCAGCGCTCAATCATGATGAAAACGGTGCTCGTAAATTACAAAACCATGGTTTTATTTGTCAAAATTTGAAACTTATTTGAACAGGCGCCGAGCAAAGGGCAACAAGTCGACAGCGGCCCTCGGCCAGCTCCTCAGTACCAGTTGCCAGGCTAGTTGGTAATTTTGTTATTTTTGTACTTGCCTTCTGCCTCTGTTTACGTTTATTGTTGTTGTTTCTTGGGCGTGTGTGTGTGATTAGCATGCGCTCAGTTCTTGCATGTGTTTGTTCGTATGAGCGAGAGAGAGAGAGAGAGAGAGCGAGAGCCCTTATAAAAGCACTCGCAGACACACTGGAACGCATTTGACTCAGAGAATTATGAAATTTTTGTCAAGGAATTTCTAATTGGGGGTTTTATCTTATTGGAACTTATGGGGGGTTCATAATGGGCTATGGTTGATAATGTCTGCGTGCTATCAACCCTGATGATTGTGTAAGAGATTCTTTTGATCTACGGGCTGATTGATGGCTCCCGCACATTTCGATCATCAATTTGATTAGGCATTACACAAAATTGATTTGCTTTCCTTGTCAGCTTCCGTCCATTTGTTTTCTGCTTTTGTCGTGAATTTCGATTAAACTAATTTTTTTTTTTATATTTACACAGGCGCATTGTTTTTTTTTCTGTTCATTTGAATGTGCCGAGCGCAATTGTCTCAAGTGACGCATTTGAGCTGAAGCTCAAACTCTCGCTTGTTCCGCTACCTTTTCGTTTTTTTTCTCGTGGGTAACAATAATAAGCAAATGAGCTAATTCAGCGCCTTTCCCATTCCCAATTATGGTGCGCCCGTTCACTCACTTCATTGGCAATGGATGTTGGAATGGAAATGGGAGTGAGAATGGGAATGGGATTTGCGAAAAGAGCGACAAGGCAAGGCCACTCAAAACAATGGATAAGAATGAGAATGAGAATGAGAGCGAGCCCGAGTTTGATGCATGAATGAATGAAATGCACGATGCGAGTACCGTATGCAGCCTGAGTTGTATTTTCGGCGAATTGTTTGTATGGGCTTGTGCATGTATGCCTGATTACATATCACATTGTGTTGTTTTTATGATTTTAGCTGTCGATTAGTCGCATTTGGAAATTTGTGAATGTGCTGTTACTTTATATGGTCATGCTTTGTGAGTTATTTCCATTGCGTCTTGATTAGCCAGTTTTGTAGTTGTTGTGTGCGAATCTTGAGCTTTTCTCTCGCTCGCTCGCTCGCTCGCTCTCTATTGCAATCTCACCTCTGCAGCTGACCAAATGCGGCTGAGCGACTGCGATTCCGCCTTATGCAATTTATTATGGCCACATTTTGACGCTGCAACAAAAACAAAAACAATTTAATCGCCGTTTGGTAATGAATGCGACACGGCATACTACCCCTACCCCAACCCCTACTTCGAGCTAACCCATGGCAGAGTAACTAAAAAAAAAAAAAAAACAAAAACAAAAGAAAGAAAAGTGAAAACTTGTTTTGCTTTCAGTTGTTATTGTATTTATGTGTACAGGGTGTAGACGGCTTATATTTATGGCTGTTGTTGTTTTCTATGTCTTGCATTTGACTTTGACTTTTCAACTGCCTGTCGTCATCCTCATCATCATTATCAACGTCATAATCACCGACACTAGCACCACACTGGTACAATGTGTGAACAACTGTAAACAGCTCACACAACCACAACATGCATTTATCTCCAGCAATTTGTTGCAGCCGCACTTTTTTTTTGTGATCCGCTTTGTTTTGGTTTTCCATCTGAGCGCCGGTTCGATTGTTTTGGGTGGCAACCACTGTGCAATGACCAAGTCCAAAGCAACCACCAGCGCTGACGTCGCAACGGCGCTTTCGATTTTTCTTGCCTTTGCAACCCCGCACGCAGTAACAAAAGCAATAAGAAAAAAAGAAGAAAACGACAAACGAAAAAAAAACCAATCCCAATTGAAGAAGGGGCAAAGTGAACAAATAAGCAATATAGCTGTAAATGTATGAGCGACGCGCTCTTTCCGTTCTCTCTCTCTCTCTCGCTGGCCACTCTCCACTCGTTCGGCACCCAAGAGAGCAAAGTAAACAGAGACGGCAACGGCAACAGCAATAACAGTAGAAGCGTGCGTGTGTGTGTGTGTGTGAGTGCGCGCGTGAAGAAGTCTTATTGGATATACAGAATCAACTTACGCTTGCACATTTTGATGATTTCCTGTGAACATTTGGATATTTCAATGTAAAGCGACTTGTTGCATGCAATACATGTGGCGCGCACTGTTGTGCGCTCTGTTCTGTTAATGCTCCCCGCCCATTATGTTAATGAGTTTCCAGCTAATGAGTTGCACATAGACACACACACAGCATTGCAGCGACACTCGTTAATGAGCATGGCAAATTCTAATGTTCCCCCGACAAATCTAAATCGAAATGAATGAGAGCATTTCGAAATACCGTTTGCCCAATCATTTGATTGTTTCGGCCGTGATTTGCTTATTTTTTCGTGCTTGAACTCTGTTACACTTGAGTTTTGGTACATTTAAGAGGAGGCAACATTTTCAAAATATTTCATTTAATTCGTAATTACTTTTCTTTTGTGCAACCTTTTTGGCAACTCTTTAAATGTTTTCTTGGGCAAAGTGAGAGGCCAAATGCGACTTCTGATGATATATAGCCAGCCGGCTATAGCTTTCCTCGGGTTATTGCTGTTGTTGCCGCACTTGTTGCAATCTGCGTATTTTATTGGTTAAGTGCTGCAATTTTGGTGCGTCTCGTTCGTCTTACATAAAATGCGTCTCGCTCTCGCACACCTGCCGCACATTTCTTGTTAAAAGCCGAACATTAGTTTTGAGCTTTTGATTGGCCAATTTCGTGTCTCGCCCCGAGCCGCATTCGTTTTAATGCTCACTTACACGCATTATGATTTGAGGCATTTCTTTGAAAGACCAACCGCTGTGTGAAATATCTTAACGCTATGTTGCCCGGGCAGGTCTACGAGTCCGGCCGACGAGCCGCTCAAATATGCCAAATGGCCATTAGGTAATGCTATAAGGAAATCAAGTCGTAAACCCGATCTCCAACTCCCGAGTCCATGCCATTTATGCGCATCTTATGAATAGTTTTTACTCTAATGAGATCGTAAATAAAAACTATGCAATTTGTTTTGTACCCGAGCAGAATGCCAAACAGTAGCTCGCCGCGAACTGTTAATGCTCCATGGAGTACAGTTTAATGGCGCGAATTCGATCATAAAATAGAATTTTATAGCGCATTAGATCATAAAGCTGCCACAGCTAACTGCATTCGAGTGCATCAGAGAAGGTTCACCGCGGTGCACTTCATTTCCGATCTATCAAATGTACACAGATATAACTATCTGTTATCGGTTACTCGCATCGTTAGGTCGGTCTCTGCCTCAGAGAGCTCTATGAAAGCCTCTTATCTGTCATTACGTCCACACATTCTATGCTCCGAAATGATAGAGAGATAAAAAGTCTACAGAACTAAACGGATTATCGTAACATGAGATAAATTTGAGCCCCAGCATATAGCATATAGACAAATAAATAAAAATATTTTTTAAGTCTTTTGGTTTTTCGAATGTCATGGAAATTCATTAAAATTGTCGTCTCTCCTCGCGCTTGTTGATAAGCGCCTGCCCGCCTCCTTCCCCTCCTCTTTCTCCTCCCTCAGTTGGCCAGAAATTGTGCTTGATTGGCTGTTTCGGTAATTGGCTGGGGCATTACGAAATTCTGCTTTAAATTAATTCAACTCGAAGTAGTTCCGAAAAAATGCCGACGTACAAGCGACTAAAACGCATTCCGAATACCCTCGATGGGGAGCGCTCGTGGAGAGGGTATATTGACAGTCGTAAAATATGGAAACCTCCACAATTAAATCTAAGCTAGATCTATTTAAGTGTGTTCTCATTTATAGCTCTCTCTTTCTTTCTACTGTAAGGGATCTGATAAGCTCATAGCGAGACTTTTTACCACTTGAAGATAAGGAAAGTAGACTAGAGAACTACTAACAGTATTATCTGTGGCAACTCTGTTCAGCATGTTGCGAAACACGAAATTCCTGAATTTATTGCTGTAAGAGATTAAACTAATAAATTATAGAGAATTGGGATTATATATATGATCTTTTTCATAGAGTTCCCTATGTATAGAAGCTAAGGAAATTTTTATTTTTAATTAGTAATTATAGTAATTATCGCAATCGCATGTTGCTGTAATCGATAAATCGATAAATGGAGCCTTTAATAGCTCAATTTACACTTGCAGATTCTAATTTATTCACAGGCTATCGATCAATTAGCCTACGATTAATTAAATTGCCTTCAAGTTATCGATCTCCATTACTGATTATCGGTTACCGCAAACGCATCTAGCTGTAATCGATAACTCGATAAATGGAGTTTTTATAAGCGCAATTGACACTTGCTTATCGATTACAGACATTAACAATCGAATAATCGTAATCGAATAATTCTACTGCAATTTCTTAATTAAATTTCCTTCAAGTTATCGATCTCCATTACTGATTATCGGTTACCGCAAACGCATCTAGCTGTAATCGATAACTCGATAAATGGAGTTTTTATTAGCGCAATTTACACTTGCTTATCGATTACAGACATTAAAATTAATTGACAGGTTATCGATCAATTAGCCTGCAATTTCTTAATCATCTGAGTTGTCTTCAATTTATCGATCTCCCTTACCGATCATCGATCTATAATTTGTACTCGATATTGCTATCGAACTGCAGAGAATTTCCACTTAGGGTAGCTGCTAGTCCCAGCTCCTCCTACCTCTTATACATTTCATAAATATTGTCATGTGTGTGTGTGTGTGTGTGAGTGTTAAACGTGCTGGCAGCCGCAATTTGTTTATCGTAAATGTTTATGCGCGCCGCCTTTTAGCAGCGCTTTGTGTGTGTTGTTTGGATTGTTTATGGGGTCTGCCGAGAACGCCACATGGGAGCCCAAGTCGAGAGCTGCCAGCAGAGTGCCCGTAGTGGGTGGGGTAGGGGTAGGGAAAGGGAGGTGTATAGCTCAGATTTGTTTAGAATTTTCAGATCTATTCAGGGAACAATCCCAGGTGGAACCGAGCCTAAGTGAACCGCTCCGAGCCGCACCGAGGAGCAGAATCAGAACCTGTCCAGGCTGGCGGGCGATTCGCGGAAAAGGTCAGCGGGCAGCCGAAAAGTTTTCGTTGTTTTTAGTATAATTTTCGTTTTTTTAATTTAATTTTTTTTTTTTTTTATGTTTCTTCTTCTTTCTTTCGGGCAGTTAGAGCCGCGGGTTATTGCGCAATGAACAATTTGCGTCCGGTTTTACTTACGGCGATTTTCTTTTTGGTGGCACTTGTCAAGTGGCAAAGTAAAAACTGGCCGCCGCCAAGGCGGACGACAAACGATGTCGAGTTGAATGAATGAATGAGTGTGCGTGTGTGTGTGTGTGTGCGTGCGTGCGTGTGTGTGGCAAGCAGTGAAAGCCAAGTAAGCCACTTTCCAGCTGACTTACATTGTGAATTGTGAATCGCGAATGCATTTTCGGAATGCGACTTCCTGCTGCTGCTGCTGCTGCTGCACATCTCCCGCGGGGCCGCAGTTGCGGCGACACATGGGGCATGGGCCACAGTCGATTTGCCACTCGTGAGTCAGCTGAGCGTAGAAATGGCCCCCAACCCACCCACATCTATCTATCCATCTCTTTCTCGCTCCCTCTCTCCCGAGCAGGCCAATAAATTCTGACACGCCACCGAAAATTGAAAAGCGAAAGAAAAACAAAAACAACAATAAAAGTGGGAGAAAAATCGAGTAGGAAACACTCTCAGCGCATTGTTGTTGCTCGTGGCATGAGCTAATTAAAGGCCTTTAAAGGGATTTCCTTGAGCTCATAATATAATCAATGGTTTAAGCAGCCGCTGATCAGACAAAGAGAGCCTATATCTTTGACATATCTTTGATTTATTGCCATCTTTACCTGCTTCCCTTGTTGTATTTCTTTCTTTGCGCTCAAAAGCCTTTTGCAAATGGCATAATGCGAAACACGTTCCACACAATTACCTCGCGCTTATATATATAGATATATATATACATATAGGTATATTGTGTTCGCCAGATGTCGAGCTGAATTCGCATTAATCGCTTAAATAATTTTGACACGCTCGTAGAGCACAATTTCGGCGAGCTTTTTGAATAATTTATGGAAATGCGGATGTTTAGCATATTAGCTTGTATTAAATTAAAATAATAATCGATAAATTGCTATCGAAATGATGTTGAATGGGAACTTTAATCTGCCTTAGCTTGAAGTCCCTTAAATGGCCCATTTGTTGGGTTAATAAAATAATCGATTAATTGAATTTATTAATTAAATAATCGATAAATTGCTATCGAAATGATGTTGAATGGGAACTTTCCTCGGGCTTAGCTTGAAGTCCCTTAAATGGCCCATTTGTTGGGTTAATAAAATAATCGATTAATTGAATTTATTAATTAAATAATCGATAAATTGCTATCGAAATGATGTTGAATGGGAACTTTCTTCTGGTTTAGCTGGAAGTCCCTTAAATGGCCCATTTGTTGGGTTAATAAAATAATCGATTAATTGAATTTGTTAATTAAAAAATCGATAAATTGCTATCGAAATGAAGTTGAATGGGAACTTTCCTCTGTCTTAGCTGGAAGTCCCTTAAATGGCCCATTTGTTGGGTTAATAAAATAATCGATTAATTGAATTTGTTAATTAAAAAATCGATAAATTGCTATCGAAATGAAGTTGAATGGGAACTTTCCTCTGTCTTAGCTGGAAGTCCCTTAAATGGCCAATTTTTGGGTTAATAAAATAATCGATTAATCGATGAAAATGCCCGTAGGGTTATAATCGATTAAGGGCCATTGAATATGTCAATGAATAAGGAAATGTCCTGTTCCTGTCCCTGAGCATTCCCTGATCCGTTTACTCCTCGAAAACTCTTCCCATCCTTCTCCTTAGCTTCAAGCGTTTGCCTGAATCAATGAACGAATGGAAATTCATTTTCCATTTCCGCCATATCAATCACCTTGACAGGGTAAGCCGGCAGTCATTTATATCCAGGCTCTACTGTCCTAGCCTCGATTATCAATTCGACTATAGAAATCAGCTCAAAATATTATATAGAAAATGGCGAAAATCGAATTCAATCAGCAGATCTGCCATATGGCAGGCATAAGTACAGTGATAACTGGCTTCAACGGACAGTTGATGCATTCTTTAAAGAAGCAGCCGGCGTTTGTCCTTCAAGTGAGTGCTCACTGTATTAAAATATTTCTTATTGTATATGTTCACCCATCGAGTCGAGTTCGTTACACTCAGTATTCACTGTAGTTCATTTTAATGACTGATTACATGTCAAACACAGAAACTGTAATGGCCCTCGGCAAGGCTATGAAGTTCGCACATCTGTGTGTGTGTGTGTGTGTGTGCGGGTGTGTGTGGCGTGATATTTGTGGGCCGGCCTGCTCAGGTCGAGGTCTTCGAAGAGTCGCGTGTGTCGGCTCGGCTCGTTTAATGTCAAGCAGACAAACAACAAGCCAATAACAATAACAAAGCCAATACCTAAAAAAAAAAAAAAACACAAATACGAGTGCAAATAGTTGAATATCGCGTAACGGCAATGACTAACACGCGCCAACGATGACGTTGCCCGAGAGGACACACACATATATAAGGATATTGCGGGAGGTGTGAAAATAATGTGCAGAGTAATAGTTTCTGGACTTTACAGTCTGCGTGATATATATCGTGATGTATTACTCAGCATTTAAACTGTACTTTATTTTTTATTAGCCTTGGCCTTATCTATATGTCTAGCTTTTTTAGAATGCCCCAAAAATGTTGAAAGGGCTTCAAGGGGGAGTTTATTTACTCCAATCTATCATAGTTTTATTGTAGGTGGGAGCTCTCTCCATATTATATTATTATTATATAAATAAAAAATATAATAAAAATATATTTATTTATGTAAAAAATATTTAAGACATATTAATATATAGTAAATATATATATTAATATATTGAAATATATTATTGATAATTTAACTAATTAAAAAATACATAAATAAATAATATATTAATTATTTATAATATTAAATAAGACAAGTAATAATTTCTTTTCATCATTTCTTTTTTATAATTTCTGTAATTCCTTTTCGATTAGTCCCTGCCAGTTATTTTTCCCTTTAGCGAGTCTTTACTGTATTTGCAAAATGCCAAAAATGTGCTTCAAAGTAAACAACATTATTTATGTTAATTTGATTAAACAATTCTTTCGCCTTGAAATAAGGTAAATAACAAATTTCGTCTCAGCCGAGGCGAAATCTGCGGACGCGCATAATTTGCGGGCTCTCCAGCGAGAGACAATATATATATATACAATAACATAGATACATACATGATATATATATAGCGAAATGTACTTAAATTTCTATATATATATCGCGTGAATCAAAGGCCACCCCTTTTGGGCGAGCTCCAACTATGCAGCGCCCCCCGCCGCGTGGCCAGCTGGCAGCCACCCCCTCGAGCAGGTGGTTGGGTGGTTGGGTGGTTGATTGGGGATTTTTGTAATTTGCATTTCATTCCCGTTAACCACCCCCCGCACCCTCGCACCCCCCGCGAGCGGCAGCGAAACAAAGCTCCTGCGAATTCGCTTAACACATATTGCCGGGCGATTGGCGCGCTTTGCTGCTATCCTGTTGAAAAATCAGGGAAATCTATTTATTGATGTTTTTCGCCAAGTCCAAAATGGCGGAGCGGGCTGCCATCGGGCACTCGACTCGGCTCTATCTGCGGCTGGGTCGGCTGACTTGTGACGCCCGCCCCTACGCGCGGGCCAAAGCGAAAGCTCAAAGCTCGCAGAGCTTTGTGTGCGGCTCCTGTTCCTGCTGGCGTTGCGACGTCATTGCTCCTGCTCGGGCCGCAGCTCCTGTTGCTCCTGCAGGCCGGCGACCTGCCGCTCCGTGCTGAGCGCCTGCTGTTTTGAGGCGGAGTATTTGAGTTAGAGTTGTTGAATGGCGCGCTTCGCTTTGCCCCCCCATAAGTGAGAGCAACTCAATGGCTGCTGCGGCGGCGGCGGCCATTGCTGCTGCAACTCAAACTCGAATCTGCCGCCTGGAGAAATGGTCCTGGGCGTGGGCGTGGGCGTGGGCGGGAGTCAAGACAAGAAGTTGAATGTCTTAGACGTTGCATCTCCTCTCCTCGACATG
>JABVZY010000350.1:2667629-2677880 GCA_020883555.1 Drosophila nannoptera | reverse complement strand
GACGCAGGCACAACGAGCGCGCGCGAAACTCGAGTCTGGCGCCCACATCGAGCCACCCTCGCACTTTGGGGCCAACTCTGGCAACTTTGGGCCAATGACCTTTCCGCAATTAGGCAAATTGCAGTCTCGACTGGAATCTCTCCTAAGCATAATTTGTAGTCCCAGTGCACAGAGTCTCAGCGTCAACATTTTAATTACAACAAGATTAATTTAACGAGTGCTATTTGAATACCCCTTAACAAATGTACATATGTTAATGTATACTATTTTTTATTTTTTTCCTAAAGCCTAAAAGTATAGCTTAGAATTATAGTTGGGCCTGAGTAAAAGAAAAGTCGCAAAAATATTACATCAAATATATTCGAATGCATTTGACTCGAAATTGAATCGAGTCAACCCCACAGCTGATAAGCCATGCAGGGTATGAGTACGTGCATTTAGCGACAGCCCTGCAAACGCACAAGAAACACTGCAAATAGACGGCAACCACCAACGCGAATGCCAACGCCGACGTCAGCAGATGCAGAGAGGAAGTCGACGCGAGCGCCAGCACCAAATGTTGTTTCTTTGGCGTTGCTTTCGCTGCAGAGAGATGGGATTGGAGAGTTCCGTGCATGTTGCGACAGAGAAGACAGCTGTAAGACTCTGGGCGCCTGCTGATGTGCGGACAAAATTTGAGCAGATCCGCTCACAAAAAAAGCGACGTCAAGCAGTCATTGTCGCGCCGTTGGGGGCCTTTAGTGAGTAGGTTCCACAACGTTCCAATAGCGGCATTCGACTCCATTAAAGCTGGGGATATCTGTCCCGTTCCAATTGGAAATTACTTGAATGCGAGCGCCACAAATCACATGGGAAAAATCCCCAACTGGTATTTTGAGCAGGCGCGCAGCTCGCTCGAGCAGCTGGCCAGCCAAAGAGTTCATAATCACGGTGCGAAAGAGACGAACACACAGACAAGAACAGACGCTAACAGACCGGCCATTCAGATAAGAAGCAGCACAAACAAAGCAAGATAAGCAAAGAGCAACAAAATGTGCATTGCCTGAGCGAGATAAACGAAACTCGTCGAAGGGGATGCAATGACCATAGCGGGGAGGGGCTCTTGTCTTAGCTGATCATTGGGCAAAGATAGGCTTCAATTAATTTGAGCGATATCGGTCCAATTCCAATACAAGTGAATCATTAAACACTAATAGTGAGTAAAAGCTAACCAATACCCAAAAAGCTTCTACCTGCGATTATTAATTATTTTTTCGTCAAGTTAGTAACTGTATAAAAAGCTAGCCTGCGATTGTCTTCCAATCAGTCGCTGGGCGAACGTCCGACCATTAAGTTTTCCAATTGCCAGAAAGCGATAGTGGGTAAGTGAAAGAGAAATAATGACGCAGAGAGAGTGTTTGTTAGCAAAGAGAATTGAATAGCTTTTATGGAGCTTCGCCGCAATCTATGGGACCGTCACTTTCAGTTGGACACGAAGCGAGCAGCTGTTTAGTGTGTTTTCGTTCTAGTACTAATTGTTTGCGCGTTAAATGAACCGCGTCGTGCTCTTCGCGATCCTCTAATTAACCGCAACAAGAGAGCGAGCAGTGAGCTAATATCTTCGCTCTGATTTGTTCTTTGCCATTGACAACGTTAATCCCGTTTTTTTCCGCTATATGCGTGAAGCTTTTGTTGTGAAATAGTGAAAACATAACTGATAAAAAATTCATTAATTCGTATATTTATACATTAATGAAGCTTATTGCTAGCATTATTATTACAAAATTATTTCGATTTTAGATTAATTGTGCAGATATTTCTAGGTGCTCTTAGAACTAATATTTGGACGAAAAATATGTAAATGAAACGTAGTATTGTATTTACAATTAACAAACTTTTTTATTGCGTAAATATTCTGCAAAGAATCACTCTCTCATCCGCAGACAATTTCTGCTTCCCCTCCAGTTCTAATAAGAATACTAGCATTACCGGCTCTCTTGAAAAAATCGCGTTCTCCTGCAAACCGGTATTTGTTGTTGCCGAGTAGAGGCAAAGCAAAAACTCGCTCAGTATGCTAAGCAGGTTCAGCAGCTTATCGTGCCTCATCGGCCAGAAGGCGTGGGGCATGCCGACTCGTTCGCTGCTGTCCGAGTGGCAGTCGGTTCATAAGTCGGGGTGGGTAAGCGGTCTGAGCTCAGTTGCTTGCCGAGCGTCTCTTCGACCAGAATGACTTCCAAGCTTCCAATTGGGCTGCCTTTGCTGGCCCTCGTTGTCGCCCTGTTGCTAACACCCTGTGATGCTTCCCTCTTGCGCAGAGCCAAGAATCGCACCATGTCCGCGAAGCCATTCAAGGTGCTGATCACCCATCCCGAGGTGCCGCAATCGGGCATCGACCTGCTCAAGGAGAACTGCGAGCTGATACAGCTGCAGAGCCTGCCGCCCAGCCGTGCCGAGCTGCTGCAGAAGATCAAAGGCGTCGATGGCGTATTCTGGGCCGGACACCAGGCGCTGAATGCCGAGGCTCTGGATGCCGCGGGACCGCAGCTCAAGGCCATTTCCACCATGTCCGCGGGCATCGACTACGTCGATCTGGATGAGGTGAAGCGACGCAAGATTCCGCTCGGCCACACACCCACCGTGCTGAACAACGCCGTGGCCGATCTGGCAGTGGGTCTGCTCATCGCAGCCGGTCGTCGCTTCCACGAGGGCCGCAAGAAGATCGACACGTAAGTGGAGGCTATCTCTCCTCCTGGCTATCATCGTAATCTTCTCCATTTGTGTTCCAGCAACAACTGGGAGAACTATCACCTGAACTGGCTGCTCGGCCAGGACGTGCGCGACTCGGTGGTGGGCTTCTTCGGCTTCGGCGGCATTGGCCAGGCCATTGCCCAGCGTCTGTCAGGCTTCGACATCGATCAGGTACTCTATACGACGCGGCGTCGCATCGATCGGGAGACCGAGAAGGAGCTCAATGCCAAGAAGGTCGAATTCGACGAGCTGCTGGCCAAGAGCGACTTTCTGGTCATCGCCGCTCCCCTCACAGCCGCCACCCAGGGCATCTTCAATGCCACCGCCTTCAACAAGATGAAGAGGACCGCGGTCCTGGTCAACATCGCCCGTGGCAGTAAGTGAGCGTCTTCGCTCTTGATGATCCTCTCTCAAGTCCGCTCCGCCTCCTCTTCCAGAGCTGGTAAACCAGAACGATCTGTACGAGGCGCTCAAGACGAATCGCATCTTTGCCGCCGGCCTCGACGTGGTCGATCCGGAGCCACTGCCACCCACCGACAAGCTGCTAACCCTGGACAATGTCGGTGAGTCGACTATTACTAGTCAGGCGATAAGAAAAGCTGAGTCTTAGTCTTATCAGAACAGTGTTAGCATTTCTAATATTTTTTTCAATTTAAGAGTTTTGTTATTGCCCTCAGCTAAATTGATGGGCAAGGTGCTTTATAGGTTATCTTCAATCGATTCCTTCCATCAGCACTTCTTTTTCTTCAGTTAAGAGAGTCACCCTGTGTATAGGGTGGCGACAGTCAGCTGATGAGTTGAAGCTGTCACACAGTCTGTCAGAGTTTTATCAGAAAGCATGCAAACCAATTGGATTGTAGCGAAAAGCAAACAGTTCATGAGGTCCACTGTACTGCATACTCCACCGCTCTAGACAGTATCTTAGTTAGTCTCATATCAAGGTAAACCACTTATCATTCGCTTTCCATTATCGTTTCAGTCATTCTGCCCCACATTGGCTCCGCCACCAACCGCACCCGCTCCGACATGGCCACAATTGCGGCGCACAATGTGCTGCGCGGCCTGGCTGGAGAGCGTATGCTTTCGCCGGCTTATTAGATGCAGAACCTTGGATCACCTGTAGCTGTAATTGTGGAAGCCTTGGCATCTTGGCTGCAGCTTGTGAGAATATTTCAATTAAATCAAACAATTGTGAGAATAGTCGTAAATAAATTTGCTGTGCTCAACAGTTGCCGACTGCGGCACATTAACGTTCTCTTTAGATTAGCTCTTATCAGATCTCGAAAAGAGAAAAAGAGTCGGCAACTCGAACAGCTGGAAGCAAGCAAGCAAAAGCAATTCGGAACTGAGAGAGTGGGTGAAAAGGACAGCTGACAAGCAACAAACTATAATTGAGTGACAGTTGAAGAGCGGGAGACGGAGAGCGAAAGCTCGACGCAACTCAATTGTTTTTTTGCGGCGAAAATCTTTGCATCGGTCACTTTAGTTGTGCGCTGGACGCCGGGGATTTCGGTCAGAGATGAGCGTTGCGCGCGCGTTTAAGGTTCTGGTCTCGCATCCGCTTGTGCCGGCGCCGGCGTTGCAGCTGCTTCGCTCTCGCGGCGCCGAGACAATTGTCTGCGAGAGCGTGCCGCCGTCCAAGGCTGAGATACTGCAGAAGGTAATTGGAGTGGATGCCATCTACTGGGCGCACTACCAGCCGCTGAATGCGGATATACTGGACGCTGCTGGACCCCAGCTGCGCGCTGTCAGCACAATGTCCTCTGGCATTGACTTTGCGGACGTGGAGGAATTCAAGAGGCGCAAGATTCCGTTGGGCCACACGCCGGGCGTGGTGAAGAATTCGGTGGCAGACCTGGCCATCGGGCTGATGATTGCTGCCGGTCGCCACTTCCATGCCGGTCGCACAGACATCGAGACGTAAGTAACAGCTGTGCTTGGGAGCTTTCGCCCAGAGCTTTTCGCCGAAGCTGCGGCGTGCTTGGGCTGCCAACCTGGTCAAAGTTTTTGAATAGAGATCGCGAGGGAGCGAGAGATTTTTTTAATTATCTGAAATTGATTATATTTGTATTTTCTTTATTATATTTATTGATCATATTTTTATATATTTTATATTATGTACTATAATATTATTTCGAAACCTCTTTCCTTACAGCTCGCAGTGGCTCACGGAGCAGATTGACTGGCGAATGGGCGTCGAGATTCGAGACTCTGTTATTGGATTCTTTGGCTTCGGCGGCATTGGCCAGGCTATTGCCAAGCGCTTGCAGTGCTGGGACGTGGACAAGATAATCTACACGACGCGCACGCGCAAGGAGAACGACGTGGACTACAAGGCCGAGCACGTGCCTTTCGAGCGTTTGCTCCGGGAGAGCGACTTCCTGGTGGTGGCCGCACCGCTAACAGACGAGACGCGGGAGAAGTTCGATGCGCAGGCTTTCGACCAGATGAAGCGCAGTGCAGTCTTTGTCAATGTGGCCCGAGGGGGTGAGTGGGAGATATGAATCAGGATCAGGAGGATTTCATTGTTCATCCATCATTTCAGGCCTGGTCAAGCAAAATGATTTGCATGAGGCTCTGTGCAATGGCAATATCTTTGCCGCTGGCCTGGACGTAACTACGCCGGAGCCGCTGCCAGCCGACTGTCCCTTGCTGAAGCTGCCCAACTGCGGTGAGTGTCGGGTAAATGGATATATCTGTATATACATAGTCTAACTGCGATGCCTTTGCAGTGATTTTGCCCCACCTGGGCACGCAGACCATGAAGACGACCATCGAGATGAGCCTGCTGGCCGCGAACAATATTCTCAATGCCATCGAGGGCAAGCCCATGGTTCGGGCAGCATATTGAGAGAAGCTTTATGTACATATCTTTATCTAGTTAAGATATATAGATTTTTGCAATTATAAGAGCTTAGGTCTAAGTTTAAGATTTGGCTTTGAGTAGTTCCATTGTTCAGTCACTAGCATCGTCGTCGTCCTTGACAGCCTGACTCAGATAGAGGGCGTCCCACTCATCGCGCTGCAAGGCCTTCAGGTAGAGTTGCCGCTCCTTGAGCACTTGCCGCACCAGCTGCAGTTCCGGCTGCTCCGCCTGATGCTTCAGGGCGATCTCCAGAGCACGCTTCCAGTTGTGCATGCGCAGAGCGAGAGCCACCGCCTGGCCGTATTTGTGATTGTGCAAGAGAATCGTCTCCGCCTCGAGCATCCGGCCCAGCATCAGCGAGTTCTCGGCCATCTGCTCGGCGCTCGACGGCGCCAGGGTCTTCAGGTGCTGCAGGTAGCTCACCTTGTCTATCTGCAGGGCGGCCGAGTAGGCCTCCTCGCTCAGCTGCAGCTGATGCTTCCGGGTGGCCACGGCGGCCAGTGTGGCCCAGAGGCTCGTGTGCTGCGCCAGCCGGCAGATCCGCAGCGCCTGCTGCCACTGCCCCTCCTGGAGCGTGCGATGCAGCACCTCGCAGTAGATGTTGACGTTCACGGGCAACAGGGCGCCGGCACAGCGGAAGGTGATCACCGCGTCCTCGAAGCTGTCGATGGCCACGTGCTTGCCGAATTCACTGCGGCAAAGAGGAAGAGGAGGCTGGATTCAATTTTCGGCAATTCAATCCGACTTCGAGTCGAAACTCTCTTTAAACATTGGACGAGTTGAATAGAAACTAAGCTGAAGTACATTGTGATGATGAACTTACGCTGTGTCCAGTGTGATCGTGGTGAGGGCAATGATCGTCGGATCCGCGGCGCCCTCGCCCGGACAGTACCAGATGCTGTAGCAGGAGTCGTGAACGCCGACTAGGATGTTCGTCTCGCTGGCCCACTTGATGGCCGTCAGCTGGGTGCCAATCTTGTAGATCTCCTCCTCATTGCCATTCGCCCCTCCGGCGGCCGTGCTGCCGCCGCTCAGCGGGCGCGTCTCGCTGACGTAAAGCTCGCGATTGGTGTCGATGAAGGCGATGAACTGGTCGTCCGGCCCGCCCGCCCGGCAGGCAGCGATCTCGGCCAGCTGCTGCTTGGCTCGCATTGGGTGCGGCTCGTACTGCCGCGACGCACCCGGAATCAGATCGAAGAGGTGCACCAGCGAGGTCTCCGAGTTGTCACGTATGGCCAGCACGTCCAGGCCCAGCGATATGGAGCGCCAGTTGAGCAGGGGCAGTTGGGCCTGCGAGCCCGGGTAGCGAGGATTTAGATGCAGCCGGCCCGTATACGTGTACACCCAGATGGAGGCGGCGTCCAGCACCATGAAGTACCTGGGAAGTGGACGACGAGAGTCAATGGCAATCGAACCAACGGAGATCGGCCAGGCGGGAGCTCACTTCTTGCCCGCCTCGATGACGCGCACGTCGTTGCGGCCGTCGATGATGATGGGCGTGTTGATGTACTTCTCGTTGTAGATGTGCAGCTGGTGGGTGGTGGCCACCACCAGATGGCCATAGCCCAGGGCGAAGTTGATGACACGCTGCGGGAATTCCAGCACGTCCTTCGTGCCATTGCCAATATCCTGCAGGGCGATGCTCTTGCGACCCGTGCTCGTCGCCTTCAGGTTGCGCGAGATGAGCTGCTGCTCCACGGCAAAGCCCATAATCAGCTGGCCCGTGGAGGTGCCGCAGGCCACCTGAGTGCCGTCCGTCGACCAGGACAACGTGTAGAACGAGCCGACGCTGGGCGCCGTAAACCGAGCGCTGCTGTAGGACCACTGAGAAGGGGAAGAGATTAGATCCAGCTGGCGGGGATGGGTTGTGGCTTGTGGACTTACCCCCGTGCTGTGGCACAGCTTGAGCATGTTGAAGGTGCCCACCAGCAGCTGATCCTTCTCCGGGTTGAAGGCCACGCTCGTGATGGCATACTCCTCGGCCGCGCTCGTATAGAGATTGGCTCCCTGGGCATCCCAGATCTTGAAGCGGAAGTCCTCGCCGCCAGAGGCGATAACGTTTGATTGGCTTGACCAGCTCAGCGAGAGAACGAGTCCGTCGTGGGCGCGCCACTGCAGTGGATGGAGGAGATACAGGTTAGGCACCTGAACGATAGTTATCGATACGCTAGGATAACTCACCCTTATCAGCTTGCTATTGGCCGCCAGCGGCTTGATGGAGATGTGTCCGCCCTGACAGAAGGCAATGGCCATGGAGTTGGGCGCCCAGCGGGCGCAGCGTATCGCCTCGTCGCTCTGCATGACTGTGGAGCGCAGCATGCCTGAGCGCGACCAGATCTTGATGACGCCATCCTCGCCTGCCGTCAGCAGGCCAGCTGCGTCGGGACTCCAGCGGCCCGAGCTAATCGCCGCCGTGTGGGCCGCAATGCTCCGCTCCACCCGCGCGCTCTTGTTCAGTATGATGAAGCGGCCGTCGTTGCTGCAAATGAGCAGCGTGTCGCTGCCCTTGCCGCCGCCGCTGCTGCGGCCGCCCAGCAGCAGCCAGTGCAGATCTGTGGGTATAAAGTCGTCGGGCAGCTTGGCCACCTCCACGGAATCCCGGCTGACGTCGCTCCACTTGTAGATCTGATGATCGTCGCTGCGGGAGGGGGGAGGGAGGAGAGGAGTCAGAGGAAGAGACATAGAGTATCCTTCTGTTCGCTCACCTGACAAAGTAGATCTCCTCATTGCTGCTCCAGTCCACGCAGCTCAAGGGATAGCTTGTGGCCTGTTTACTGCGCTCTGTCGGTTTTTCCGACGCCTTTATCGAGCTTCTCTTGCAAATGCGCGTTTTCAGTTTCATTTTCACAAGAAGTTTTCCACAATTTTCCTAGCTTCTGAAACTATTTTGTTTTGCCTCCAGTTGCCATGGATACAGTTATACGCCGGTATTTGTAAGCGGGCTCTGCAAGGGTTGCAAGCAATAGGCCAGCAGAGGTGTGTGTATTGGCTAGCCGGCGGGTTGAGAAATCGACTAGGCTCGTTGAACTGAGCGAGATCTGTGAGGAACGCTTCTCCAAGCGTAACATATTTTGAGTAGTTTTTTCGCGAATTACTCTTCAAGATATTATAAACCTTCTTTTCAGAACTTTTCCATTGAACTGTGAAAAGGGAATACCCTTACTAAATGGAATATTTGTTGCTTTTTGTACCCATTATTTGTTTAAAAATAATAAGAGATGTTTCGTTTCAATTATTTATCTTATGATCCTAGAAGTATATAGATAATGAAATATAGAAACTACCATTGCTTTATGGTCTTTATGTAGTATTAACTAGACTCTAGTGTAATTTGTGAAATAATCGCCAGCCTTAGCTGCTCAAATGCTGAAAATTGAGCTGATGACATCATTTTGTTGTTGTTCGGATTCATCAGATTGTTTTAATTTCTTAATTATTCTAATTGTGCGATTGAAATGGGTTCTACTTCCGCCGTCTCATTTTTTTCCCGCAAAGTAAGGTTGAGATTTGAGCAGAGTAAGCTCTGCTGCAGCTTGGCCTATAATTAAGTCGGCTTTATCATTTTACATTTACGAAGTTGAAGAACTAAAAAGATCTACGGATTACAGCTCAATTCCCTTTACAACCTGGAGTTTAGTAATTCCTTGAAGACCTTCAGTTGGCTTGCTTAGGAACGGGTAATTAGGCGTACTCCATTTAATTAGCTCCAGCAAATGACGAATAGTTCGACAGAACTTGGCCCCCTTCGGGCCAGGAACGTTGGCCTAAACGAGCTCATAGAACGCCATAGAAAACTGATAAATAGTCGTCAGGCCACAATTATTTTCTAATTTGCTGTCAATAAGGAACGCATAGACATTTACATATATATGGGTATAGAAATCAAGAAAGGACAGCTAACGACGCCCCGTAAATACCGCAAGACGCACCTCCCTATCGCCCCATGGCCATCTTAGCCTTCCCGAATCGGGTGCATTGTCATAGGCCCAAGGCGCATATATTTTGGACCTACGATTCGGATTGTGTGTTCAGTGAACCTCGTAGTTAATTTGATGGATTGTGTGGGGCTGCTTGGGGGTGGCTTTGGCTGCCTTTGGCCCAGTTATTGGCCTCAAGAACATGGACAACAAATCACGAAACTTATATTTAAGTTCTCGCCCATGTTGAGCTATTAATAAAGCTGGGAAAAGCTATTCCACCAATTTATTTGATGCGATATACTATTTAGCAACAATTCTCTTCATATTTTTCATTTTCGGAATTTCAAAAATATTTTAAATTGTTCAAGAAAATCTTGTTTATTCACAAGAATTCTGCATGCCATAAATACATTTTTATATATTTTTTATGCTCTCCCTAGTCCATGAGCTAAGTGGCATACACACACACTGGAGTTACTGGCCAGACTCAAGTCAATGTACTGCCATGTCAGAAACAGTTAAATGATGTTCGACTCGTAAAGTTGCCCTCGTTGCAAGTGCATAGAAAAGCGCAACAATAAAAGCCAGAACTCCGGGTGAGTGGAAAGCGCATAAAGTATTTGCGACAAATTGCGGCAGGGATTGCGGGCGAAGTGGCAACATTGCATTTCCTTATCAGGCGAAACCGCGCTTGATTAGGGCGTCGATGGCCGCGTCTTCGATTGCAGTCGAACACGC
>JABVZY010000350.1:2640110-2655462 GCA_020883555.1 Drosophila nannoptera | reverse complement strand
AACTGTAACTGAAGCACTTTTTTTATGGAGTCTTATAAATAAATTCATTAGACAGTACAACAAATGAGAAGAGTCTTATTGGATCGAGGATGGGCGGAGGACAGTGGAAGGTCCTCTGCTTAGGCCCAGGTCAACCCTCAATCAGTTCATTTCTAAAGGCAAATCAAAGCTCACATCATTGCGCTTGACATTGTGCATCAGAAGATGTAAGATATAGCGATTCGCCCAGACATACATACATCTGGGCTGAGCGATGCGTCACTCAGAGCGGAAATGAGTTCTGCTCCGAGGCCGCCCACACTGATGCTCTGCTGGCTGCCTTAATTGACAACCACGCGAATATGTCAATGCCAGCGCTGACATTTGACCCAAAGCAATTGAGTTTCTGGATTTGTTCAGAGCATCGCAATTCTGAGCTTCGAAGTGATTATCAAATGATCATTAAATGATAATTAACGAGCGAGCTGCATGGCGATCTTAGGAGAAGGTAAGTACAGTAAATTACATCAATAATTTAAACAAGATTGTGGTTAATGAGTTGTAAGAGGACTCAAAGCTATAAATGTTCAAGATTGAGCAATATCGAATGAGAGGAAGGCTCTGAATGAGGCTTGATATGGCAATTATAAGCCCTTACACAGACGAGCCTCAGCAGGGAGAGAGAAGAAAGAAAGAGAGAAATAGCTCTTGGTAGTTGGGTAAAAAGGCAGCTCAATTCTGGAATTCTTCCCTAACATCCCGATATGGGTCCAGTATATGCTCTGAAGATCAACCTAGAAAGCCAATTCCCATCGCTTGATTTCCCTCCTTCAATTCCCCTTCTTCAATCTTTGCGAAAAGATCTCTTTTCCTTTGGGCCCATCTGAGCCATTTGATAACGCTGGCCGAGTAGGTGGCTGAAAAGCAGAACCAAAACTCAAATGGCCGGCAGCCAACAGCTAAAACGTTTTGGCCATTTGGGCTTGTCGCGCGGCTTGGCTGAGGAACGTATTTTGTTTTGCGTTTCTGCTTTTAACTACATGCAAGCCGAATATGTGTGTGTGTGTGTATATGTGCTTTGTAGTTGTAATCGTAGTTGTTGCTCTCTTGTTGTTGTTTGTGTTTTTTATGACGTGTCTAGCGAAAATGTCGTACAGTTTATGCAATAAAACTGGCCATTTATCATTGAGGGGGCATGGGTAAAAATTGTAAATCGACATTGTTCGGCGTTCCAGCTGGCTGAGAATGTTACGCATACGCCCCAACGGCCCCAGGCTGGCTGTCAATGGTAACACGGCTAGTTGGCTAGCTGGCTTATATGCTTATAAGCCAAGCAGTCCAAACTCGCTTAAGTTTATGATGTGATTTGACTTTTTATTGCCTCGGCTTAGGCTTTAACTTAACCTCCTAATCTGTTGCACGTATTTCATATTGAATTTGGCCCAGGCCGGGGCTCCAACTGCGGCAATGGCGTCGCTCTCGATCGGCTGCTCATTTGGCGTGCGTGCAGCAACGCGCGCGTTGCGAGTCGCATTTTTCACGCTTTGTCAAGTGCTCTTGGGTGCAGGAGGAGTCGCCAGCTGTCGTCTAATGCCGCAGATTAATGTCAAGATTTGCATATGGAATCATATATCTGTTGGCCGTGTCAGCGCCTCAGCTACCGCAACTGGCCAAATTTGGTCCGGGATTTGCTGCTCAACAGTTGCCGCGAACTTGGCCAAAAATTGTGCGTGCCAGCCAATGAATCACAATCGAAGCGTTGCTAACTACTTTAATAGAAATTCAGTTAAATGGATCTATATAGAGATATGCAAAATAAAATCACGCCAAGTGTGGGAAGAAGAGTGAAGAGTTATCCGATGGGAGTGGAGCGAAGGATTGCATAAGGTGAAGCTTATAGTCTGATTTGGATTATTTAGGTATTAGAACGAAGTATTTCGAATCAGTTTCAATAGCGAATCGAATCTATATATATTATATATTAATTGAGGTTTACTATAATATCTAATCAACTATATCTCTTCTATAACAACAATAACAACAGTAATCTTATGAAGCATTTGGGGCTTAGTTTCAGTCAGGGTCAATCATGGGCTATATTCTTGATTGAAGTCTTCAAATACTCGCCTACATTTATTGAATAGTCTTATCGGCCAACTCAGGTCGAAATACCCAAACCAGGCACGTTCTATGAACTTGATCAACGGCAAAAGTATTTTGATTTGTCAATCAGCTCATATTTATAGCTGCAATTTACATAAATAAGCACGCAATTAGTAAGAGTTGATTTATTTTTGTATATAAATAATATATAATATATAATGTTAATGTGTAACATAAACATTAATAATGAGTTCGTATTTATAGATAAATTACGTGTGAATTTAAAAAGTGCGCTGGTTCATGCATTAGCTTTCGAACATAAAATCGAGAGCAATGTATGAAAGCTTTTATTGTTGAATTAGCTAAGTCGCGCACCTCGACTAGGGTGACCATTGCATAAATAAATGCTTACGCGCACAAATGTGAAAGGTTTGGATTGAGTATCTTTTTTTTGTGATTAATTTTTTAGCTCTTATATTTTTTATGATATATTACGATATTCAATAAATGTAAATAATAACATAAGTGAATATTTACTCTTTTATTTAATATTAAACAATTAGCATATAAACTAATAAGCTTTATAGTTTGCCAGATTCGAAAAGAAATTCGTTGCTTGGCAACGTGTTTGTCAGCAGGATGCGGCATCCCCCGGCAACGTCATCATTGCTAAGACACAGACTGAGCAGCGCTGCGGCCGACGCTGACGTTGACGCGCAAACTGACGCCGACGCCGACGCCGACGCAGTCGTCCACTGGGGCAGCATAGCCTGCGGCTCGCTGGGCCGCACAGTTGTGAGTCGAACGAGCAGCCGTTTGCATCGCGCGCAGTTTGAGCTACAGAGAGAGAGAGCAGGAAAAGCAGTCCTTCCTCCTGGCATTGAGAAGCCCCACAAAGGATACACACAAGCTATTCGATAGTCCTCGCTGTGTCTTGCTCACCGGAAAGCCGGCGCCATTGTGTCGCCAACCCGTCTACGTGCCTTACATAGAGATTTGTAGTCAACATTCCAGTGCCCAGAAACCTTATCCGAATCGCCACTATGTCAGCGCCCATGAAACTCATAATTGGTGGCTTCTGCCTGCTGGTCACCGCCTACAACATCAGAGGTGAGTCCAAACCAGCCTCGATTCCCGATCACCGATCCCCGATGCCCGATCCCCCCATCTCCACAGCCTGCACGTGGCTTCCTCTTGAGTGCACTTGTAAACACATTTAAATCAAATTTTGTTTTTGTTCATTTCGTGCCCAAAAATGTAATTACATCTGCGTTAACAAGGTCGTAAGAGTTCCTAAATCGTGGGCCTCATATAGAACGCCCAGGGTGCGGGGTTCGGGTGTCGGGAGTCGGGTGCCGGGTCTCAGGTGTGCCTTCTATTCCATCACTTCTATGAATGAAACGTTTCATTTGTTTCTTGAGTTTGTTTATGCACGCAATTGTTTTTCTTTTTCTTTTCTGTTTTACTTATGTTGCTGTTGCTTTTTATTTTGTGGCCAATTTTTACGATTTTTGGCGGTGTTTATAAAAGCTAGACCATGCTTAAAAATAGCCATAAAAAATATATATAGAAAGTGATCAATTGAGTTGCACAATCCAACTAAAAGCCCAAAAAAAAAAGAAATCAAAAAATAATTCCTCTCATTCCAATATTCAAGTACATAATTTACTTTTAATAGATTTTTAAAATAATGTCGATTTTACTTAGAAAAAAAAATACATTTCTCTCATTGTGTAAAGTTATTTTCACACCTGGACTCAACGGAGAAATTTCTGAATAATATCTTGATAATAATTCAAAATGTATTTTTGATTTATGGCCTTTATATGTCATAAACAAATTGCTTTTTGGAATTTATTAGTATCTGGCGAAATTGATAGATTGAAGAGCTGTTTATGGACCACAAATTCAACATGTGTGAAGACTTGAAATTTGTTAGATGTAAAAGAAAATTCGTGCCAATAATTTCCAGTCAAAGCCAAAAAAGATCGAGAAGATATTCAAGTGAGAGCTACTTAAGGAGAAAATTTTAATGAATGAAACATTTTGTTTTCTATAAATTTTCCTGTATATTCTAAATGTGTTTTTAACGCGTACGCAAACCCTATAAGACGCCTTTCCGGCTGCCACAAGGAAGTCCTTTTCCTCGCCTTAAAAAATGTAAGTCAAAGTTTGACTCTTTTAAGGGCTTGGCCAGGGCATAGTAATTTTTTTCAGATTTTTCTGCTGGCACGCAAACACTTTGTGGGTCAACGTACAGAATATTTGCGCACTTCTCAGCAGATATACACACACGCATGTATGCATATATATATATGTATGTGTATGTCGGACTGTGAGATCTTGTTTGCGTCGAAATTTGGCGGCATTCGTGAATTTGATTTTCACGCCGCTGGCTGATTGGCATGGAAAGGAAATCAGAATGCATTTTGTGTGTATTTTGGAAATGTTCGCTGTTTGTTTGGCCTGAGATATTCGTTGTTTAGTTTCATGCACAGAGAAATATGCACAGTTCTATTTGTGCCGTAAAAATCCATGAAGCATGTCGAAAGCAGCTTAATTCAATTCGCATCTAATGTGCTTTAATTGAGTGCCAATGCGAAATGTTAATTGTTGATTGTAATTACAGCAATCGGGCGAAATTGAATAACTAATTGCACATCCTGTTGCTGCCCCTTCGGCTCGGTGTGTGTCCTGCAATTATCTAATTGGCTTGCATTCAATCAGAGCCCCACTGCGCATCTGGCAGGAGGACTGCGCATGTCCAGCTGGCGCCAGAGCGGCGTCTGCTCCAGTTTCCAGCAGCGCCAAAAACTGTCCTCAACTGTACTTGTTCCTTTCTTGTCTCCAGCGGCGGCTGCCAACCCCCGCAGCCTCCTGCTGCTGCAAGCGAACTATGTCAGAGGCCTCGTCTGTGCTGGTCGGGGTGTTCAAGTTTCGGCTCGAATGCCGTGCCATGGATTGCGTAATTTATAGATAACTGATAATGAGCAGGCGTTGCTCGGCCAGCTCAAGCTGGCACACAGGATGCGCAGATTGAGCACGCTTCACAGGATGTCAGATGTCGTGTGGCTCCCCCTACCGCTCATTTGTCACTCCGCCCGGCCGTTCATTGTGTGGGGCTTACTTAATGGCAGAACACAGCCAACTTCCGATGCGTATCAAATTTTGTTTTTGTTTTTCTTATTTTCGGTCCTGTGTGTCCTTTCCACTCCAAGTGGATTTGGAGTGGCACGAAACTCTCGTTGCAACCCTTTCGCTAACACCCGAGAAGTAACGGCATTTGCATAAACTGAAAGCCATTTCCTGTGAGATCTCAGCTTTCAGAATTTATGATAGGGAACTATACTTATACGATTCGATGTTGATAAAGGATTTCCGGCTCGACTGCATTAATTTCCCACAATTTATGAGCAGATGAGGGTAGTTCAAAGGGAATTCAATTCTACCCAATTTTTGTGGGTGTACGACTGGCCTCTTTAAAGCTCTCTTTCAGGGCTATGCGACTGACTGCATTCCCTAAAATAGCTTGATATATGAGCACAGTCCGAGGTTTCTAGGGTATGGAGAGCCGCGAGCTGTAGCCTGTGCGTGAAAGCGATAAGAAGGCAGCGCACACGCGACCTTGACTCGGCCTTTCTAATGGTACTCGTATATCGTGGAAAACAATCAATTACTCACAGCTCTCGGCCGGCTCTAGTTAGCCCAACTAGCAACTATCTGAGGCAAGGGCTGTGGCAAATTGCTCGCAATTTCGCGCTGGTCTACAGGAAACACCAAGAAACTGAAACTGAAGCGTGCGGCGGTAGTTCTCATAACTCTATACTCTATAGTATGTTGGCGGACCGACTGACAGGCCAAGGACTATATTCATAATAATGTAATTCAATATACTGACAATTTTGAAAATTAAATGCAAATGTTTCCAGCGTCAATATTTGACGCCTTCCGGCTACGGCTTGACTCCCAGCCCCGTTGGCCGCCTTGACGCGTGTCAAGGTCTCGGCGGGAACTTGGCATGTTAGCTCTAGATTCACGGCAAGTTGAGTTTTAAGAAATAAACCCAGAAATACACCGTAATGTAAGAAAAGTTTTGCACAACATGCCATTCCTTGGCCGTCCGGGCGGTGCTTGTGTTGTGGCCATGCCAAGGCCTTGAAGTCGAGCCACCATCTAGATCTGGTCTGTCCGACTGTCCGAGTCCGCGGGTAATCAGGCATATCTGATGCGGGTGTAAATAGATTTGCATGTTTGCTTTGCCCGGGCCACGTCAGTTCCACGTTCAGCTCCTGCTGAGTGGCAACCGAATCAAATATTAATTTAATGTGAGTCTACACTATTTTTTGATTTTAAAACAAATTACAGCGAAATTATAAATAAACAAAGATAGAACAACAAACATAGGAAATCACAGCGAATCGAGCGAATCAATCAGCGAGTGGCAAAAAAAGTGCTGAGAGAATTATGGGAGGGAGAGAATTAACACTCAAAAATGGAAAAAGATTTGCAGGAAATTTCAAAATTTGCAGGCATAATGAAAAAAAAATCTCTTAAAAAGTTCACCTCATTAGGCAATACCTTAAATTCATTAACAGTTACAAGAGAAGCTACGATTTCACTTAACTGTTTTCAGTGCTTGATGGAGGCCAAGGAATGCAATCAAAATGGTTTAGTGTTCCCATTGCGTGGGCAAGCAATAAATTTCACTTACTTTCGCATGCGAATCCTTGGCGAATACGTAATAAAAATTCAATGGAGGCGCCACTCCGACTCGCTACGCACGAGTCTGTGTCTGCGGCGGCTGCTGAATGAGTCTGGCTCGGGGGTGGGCTTGGACCCAGATTTTTGGGGGTGCGTGGAGTACGGCCGGGGATAGTTGTGTTTGCTTTTGGCACTGCGAGACGGATGATGTCAGCGGCAACAACTTGCGAGGGCATCTGAATTGAGGTCAAGTCTGAAAGGTCGTGGTAGCTAATCGAATTATCCGACTCGGGCATCGTTACAGCGCATGAACAGCAGCACTTGCAGTGCTGGCACTGCAGCTCGGACACCATTGGATCGGAGGACTTCTGCGATGTGACCTTCCAGGAGGATAATATCCCTACGGATCTGATCAAGGAACGGAATATCAATCTGCTGCGCAGCTGCAACAGCAGCATCAACTCTGACCATGAGCGAGCCGTTTGCCGCAAAACTGTGGAGGAGTGTAAGTGGAACAAGCCGACTGCGGATACCCTTACTTGGCTAACAACTACTCCCTCTTCTTCTTCTTTAGATAATGGCAAGACGGTGACGAAGCGCTTCTGCTACTACACGAACAAGTCGGATCCGGTGGATCTGTGCAACGTGACCGCCCCGGAGAAGAATGTGCGGCGAATATTCTGCGAGGACTGCCTGACAGATCGTTGCAATGGCGCCGCCCCGCTAGCCGCCATCTTGGCCGCCATAGTGTTGCCCATTGTGGGCGTGGCCTCGCAGTTGGCCAACTAAGGCGGCAGTCGCCGCAACCGCATCTCTATTTTAGTTGGAACGTGATATTTTGTTTAGCCCTGAATGCTAATTAACATTAATAATTTAGTTAGTTAAGTTCTAGGCGGATTTTTTCTGGATAGTTATCTTTAAAGTTCATTTAATTTAATATGATATTAGTGGTATTTATTTTATTTATAGACATATTTTCGAATGCATTTCATCATTTGCCCCCACAACTAAAACATTCTACAACAAGCTAAATTAGTCAACTAGCCTAGCTTAAAGTGCAGCAGCAGCAACAACAGCAAACACGCCCTATAGATGATATGCTATAAGAATAACAACAATGATAAAAGTTATACAAATATGAAGAAATATTTCAATGTACAATTCAAACACCGTATGCATTCTCAAATGTATTTATCACAGCTGTAAAAACCAAAAAAAAAAAAGTAAGAACACACACACACCCAATAAAGAACATTATCTATGTGAGAACAACTTCATGAGATTTTTAATATGGAGTTAGATTGGTAAAGCAAAAGTTGAAATTGTTTTTAATCCATGAAAATTATACAACAATTTTCTAATTTTCGTTTTCCTAAGATCTCATTTTGGCATATCCCCATAGTGGAAATTAAATGAAAGCTGAGAGATGAACTATGAGGGCGTTGTGTATCCATTTCGAATTTTCTTTTAAACGCTATTCTAACTAATCTATCAACATTAGCTCCTACCTTTCATAGGTTTATCTGCCTCTCGAGCTTCTCTATTGCGACCCGGAATATTCTTCAACTAATTTCGTTCACTGAAAATCGGTGCTAATCCAATTAGGTGACTTGAAAAACTTACAAGTATTTCCGCCTGACCTCCGACTTCAAGCAAATATTTCATCCTGGCCGCCACTCTTTTGAGTCCTTCTAATCGCTGTAATCAATCTAAGCCAGCTTGGCAGCTGTCATCGCACCCCATGAACTTGTGGGGGCGAAAATCAAGTTCAATCTATGCAAATGAGTCGAATTGAATTTTTGGGTATAGCTTAGCTGAAAGATATTTTCAGTAACTTTTCTCACTGGTTTCCCCACGAAATCCGCTTCAATGAATCTCAACATATTCTGAAATATTAGATCCCTGCATGATAGTGTTCCAAATCCGCAACTAATCCAATTAGACGTTAAGGGTGTATTCTATGAATTCCCTGCTGACCTCATTTCGCCCTTAATATGCTCGTTTGTCGTATGGAGACAGTTCATTGAAAACATCTACCCACTGAGTCTCCTTCTGAGTCCTGCTGTGTTGTTCTAATTAAATCTGCTGATACCGCAAGAACTGGCACAGATTTAGCACGCTGAACATGTACATAATAAAATTTATATTGAATTGAACAGACTTTGGCCAAGAGAAAAACTATTGCATACTTTCAGGCTGTCGCCAGAAAAAACGAACTTTCTGACGTATTGCTTATTTTGAGTTAAATTATGGACATTACGAAATGAACAAAGCGTAAGTATTGTCTCTAGAAGCATTGTTAAACAATTCTATACATATATCTTATTTGTAGCTTTCGCAAATATATGCTAATGAGTCAGGCAACAACTCTTCGCGTAGTATATTATTATAGCCGTCAGTAAAAAGTAATGGCTACTTTTGAGATGATAGCTACTATTAAAGTTTGACAAGCCAATTAAGTAGTTAATCCAATAATACTAAGCGTAGAAAATTAAGGCACTAAAGTTAAAGCGAAGTGAAAAATCTTTAAAATCAGCTTAAATCCGAAAACTGCAGTCGATCAAAATATATATCTCAGACGGCCCATTGAGGAACGTGACAATTGCAACATGCAAACTAAGGCTGACTAACCGGTTAGCGAATCAGTCAAAACAGCCGATTTTCGATTTACACACCAATTACCTTAGCTGAGACGCAATTCGCCTTTCCACTCAACGCAAAACAAAATAGAGGAAAACACGACTTTAAGTGGGCAGCGCAGCCGCCGTTGGGCGCAGCATTTTTGAGTGAAAACTGAGCGAAGGCAACAGCAGACAAAGCGGCTCAGCGTTACTCAACCACTCAATTTTTTTAGAATCAAAACAAATGCCAGCGAAACCGGTTCAACACGCACTCAAAACAATTCCCATCGACGCCCGTTTTCGACTCAAAACAGCGCATGGAGAGAGCGCGGCGCAGTCGCCGCTGCGCTCCGGCAGAGCAGCTCCGTTAGATTATCCAGACGACCGAGCGAGGCGGCAGCCGAATCGCCGCATTGTCAGACGTGCAACAGACATTGTCGACAGAGGTTGAGTGTGCCTCCAGTGAATTGCTTCAAATAAAAACTAACAAGAGAAAAAGAAAATTCGAATTTTCGATATGGTGTCCGCCGTGAAATGCATTTTGGCCGTGGCCGTTATGATTAGTCTGGCCAGTTCGGGTGTGTATTTCATTAGTTAGCCAGAAACCTGTTTCTTCAAATTGTCAACTTGTCTGTCCACTTGCAGCATATGCCATCAAGTGCTACCAATGCGAGTCGCTGACAACACCGAAATGCGGCCTGAAGTTCGAGGAGGATCCGTCTCTGCTCATCGACTGCTCCACCATCGGCCCGCCCAGCTACCTGCAGTCTTTCTTCAGCATTCGTAATGCCACCGGCTGCATGAAGAAGACCCTCGAGAGTGGTAAGTTCCCCCCGCCCAGATACAGCTAACCCCATACCCATTGTCGACCATTAGAAGCCGCCCTCATGCGTGAGGCGGTCGACTTTTATGCTGCGGCGCTTATGATGTCATTTTATGTATGCGTGACTATACGTGCCTGTACTAGTGTGTGTGTGTGTGTGTTTTGCGCAGTTGCTAGACGGGGTAGAATCTCTCGACAATGTCGTATTTTTCTATTTATTTTTTGCCTTGTAAATTCGTATTATTTTGAGATTTACGTGAGACGCTATCAAAATAATTATGACGTGATTTTCGCTGGTTCCAAGCGTGAAATTTGTGTCCCAAAAATTTCTAATATAAAATTATTATATTAGAGAGTGCCAGTCAATTACAAATGATTTAGGAGCAAGCAGGATATATAATATTCCATTCAAAATATTTTGATATTTATCAATGAACACTAAGAAAAAAATTTGTTACCATATAACTTATAATTAGAATGAAATTGAAGATACAGAAATAATATTTTATAATGATGTAGCTTATAATTTTTAGAAAAGAGAGAGAGAGAGCGAAAGAGAGAGTGAGAGAGAGAGTTATAACAATCGAAGAGAAAAGCAGATAATACAAATTTTTCCCACTCGTCGGCAATTTTTCATTTAATGCCGGCGTAACGAATATATTTAAATATTTTAATTGCATTTCCAGTATAGCCTAATAATTGCATGTTAATTGATTGCTAAATTCAGCGGCATATCTGAAGGCATTCAAGCGCGAAATGATCCCAACCCCGCAGCTTTTGCTTGAACCAGGCTGAGTCAGGCTTTTGTCGGCGAATACGAAATGAAGTACAGTGTATTACGGGGCTCACAATCGGCTTGCTTTGTTGGGTGTGCGGGGGGAGGACAATGTATCCGTCTGTCTCGGAAGAGTTTAGCAGATTTCGCGTGAAAGTTCTTTGACCCATTGCCATACTAATTGTCGCCTCGCTCGCCGCTTTTCAGTCGTGGGACACCCGCAGATCGTGCGCAGCTGCTACTTCGGAGATGTGTCCAACATTCAGTCCGGCTGCCGGTCGGATCCGTCTCTGCCCTTCGTCAAGCAGATCGGCTGTGACGTGTGCACCAAGGACGAGTGCAATGGCTCCGCCTCGCTGGCCCCCATCGCCGGAGCCATTCTCCTGTTCTTCGGCCTGGCCCGGCTCCTGGCCTAGATCTCTAACATCTAACATCTGGACTTAGTAATTAGCTGGTCGGTTGTATTTAAGTATTCTTCCTGCACTCGCAGCAGCAACAAAAACACATTTAATTTTGACTATTCCCAATAGTTGTGAAAGATTTTCGTTTAAATTTGTGCCTTTTCCATATGCAATCGCCTCTAATAAAGTACTTATAAATCGCTTAGCCGAATGCGTTTCTTTTCCTATTGAAGTGTACAAATTGGAATTCAGTTTTGAAGTCCAGCAATACTTTCGACTAATATTGCATCAAAAGCTATTTAAAGGCATTTTCTAAAGCTTCGTAATGGATAATGGATATATACTGATATATATGGATATAGTTTACTAAATGGAATGGAATGGAAAATTCGCTTGGATCTGGCCACACTTCGGGCTGGACGTATAGAAGGAGCTGATCGTGAAGGGGCAGCTTCTTGGATGGACCGGAATTACAGAAACTGTGCCTCATTTAAGATATTCACCGTATCTTCTGCATATTATCTCTTTCTGTTTTTTGTTTTTGCTTTCCTTGAGAGAGAAATTTCTCGTCGTATCGGCGCAGACCTTGGGCAGCTTTAAGATAAAAGTTCTATATAGTATATAGATATTACAACCGCATGACTGCATCAACTCACATCAAGTCATCAAATCTGTGACTCAATTGCACGTGCAAGTCGAGAACAACAACAAAGGAGTAAGAAAAACAACAGCCACGCCCATATACCTGAAAGTTCTAATGAACAATTAAGCTGCTCATCCGCTGTGTGTGCGTGTGTGTGTGTGTGTGCGAGTTGTGCGTGGGCCAGTGCGTCTGCATTATTAATTACGTTTAATTGAGTTAAATGTGCATTGTGAAGTGGAGTTAACAACGTGTTGAACGTGCCTCACAATGCGCAACGCATCGCAGAGGTCAAGAAACTGCAGCCGAGGCGTCGGGCGACCAGCTGGGGTCGGCTCTGCCGGAGCTGCTGGCCCTCAATTAACATAAACTCATTATTAATAATTTAAGGAAATTAACCAATTGAGGAGCGTAGGAAATCAAGAAAGTCGTGAAATGGATGTGGATGTGGATATGGAAGTTATGCCGATCCCTGGGAAAGCCACTTGAGCCAATTTCAAGGGGTCACCCGAAGGCAATTATTGATCTAATTCGAATCTAATGAGCAAATGAAATTCTATGTTTGCTTGGCATGCATGAAGAGCATATAGAACTGAATTAGAAAAAATAAATAAAAATGAAAAGCAAATGTAAATAAATTATTAATTAATATTATATAATTATATATTGATATATATTATATATTCACGGGGCCTTAATTCTCTAATGTGAAGACAAAAAAATTGTTATTGATATTTGGCAAATATTGTTTCGATTTCAATATTATTTGATAAAGGTTTTCTAGTTAAATTTCATTAAGTTAAGCGTGCAGCATAGATAAGTTCTCAAGTGGACTTAATTGTTATTAAATCGCTTTGATCAGTATTCTAAATTGTCTTGAGAGTTGATAGTAATACCCAAATAGAATTAGTTGGAAATTTCGATCACATTTCAATATGGATAAGCAGTCGTATGCTGGTCGAAAATCGAGTGAAATTTGGAAAAGCTGAAAACTTAACCAGTTTACTGCATACAAATGGATCTCCATAGAAAAGCACAGACATAAATTAGGCTTATATAATAGGAATACATATACATTTTGTGTGTTTGTGCGTGCTTAGGCATATATCAATAAAGCATAAAAACAGACAATGGCATCGAGCTGCAAAAAGTAGAAGAATAATACAATATTCGCCTGACATCATCCGAAACAAGTTCTCCGATCCGATACATATGTATATATCTGGATATACGTGTAAGAGTATATATATATAGATGTGTACATCTATAATTGCGGTCATCTCTCGTTTTGTTTGTGTGTCAAGCTAAATATTCTAAAGTCAAAATTCAATTCATGTCGAGCAGAAACACTCAACGAAATCCACTCAAACTGCCAGAGAGTGAGAGTGCGAGTGCGAGTAGGTGTGAGTGCGAGTGAGTGTGAGTGCGAGTGAGTGCGAGTGTGAGTGAGCTTGTGGCATGAGTGCGCCTTTGTTTAGTTAGGCAACAATGTGAGCTATAAAATGGAGGAGCAAGAGATCTGTGAGGTTTTAGTTCGCGTTAGACCTTAGAGTGAATCGAAATGGTATCAAGAGTGGGTCATGCCTTGGCTCTGGCCGTTCTGGCCGCGTTGGCCTGCACGGGTATGCGATAGTGGGTGAAAGAGATCTGGCCACATGGCTTACGGGTTCAATTGCAGGCTATGCCATCAAGTGCTATCAGTGCGATTCTCTTCTAAACCAGAAGTGTGGCGAGAAGTTCGAGTCGGATGCCAGCCTGGTGCTCGACTGCTCTCACATTACCGCGCCCCGTTTCCTGTCGATCAGCCCGTTCTCCCGCAACGCCACCGGCTGCATGAAGAAGACCATCGATGCCGGTAAGTTGTCGACTCGCCTGGACTGGCCCCACTCCACTCGGCTGAAGTGATGTCATGGGGTTCGTGTTGTTGTCATTCAATTAGCTTTAACCGCACAGCCTGTGCGGCTCGTGGGCGTCGGCTATGTCCGTGCCAGTTGGCCGTAATTATGCCAACGAGGCGTATGCGTAATTTTGGCAACAAGGAAGGAAATTTCGAATTCTCTGCTGGTTTCGAGCGTTTTGAAAATGATCTAATGCCACTGCTAGCTCTACTCTACAACTTCGCATATATTTCTTTATATATTTATATATTCATTTATGCCTACCCAACCGCACCCTTTGTGCGCGGAGCGTGTGATCTGAACCGTTGAGCTCGGCCTTCTGGTTTGCATTCTCAGGCAATTACCGCCTTCGTGTTTCTCATGCAAAGTAGCGCAATCAGATTCAAAAAAGGCTTTTTCGCGAAATACGAAATCCCGAAAGTGCTTAAAAATATGTTTAACAATTTTTGAAAATATATAATATCTATGTTTCATCTCCCAACAGCCCAAAAAAACCTTTGTGTAGCAAAACAAAATAAAATTCACGAAAGAGTAGAGCCGCCTCGCCTCTAAATGGAGCAAAGCTACGGTGCGCGAGCGCTGTCGTGCGGGGCGTGTGAGGAGGGGTAATTAAGTGGCTGTCAGGTCATCACCCATAAATTAGTCACAGCTATTTCAGGCAGAGTTCTCAATTGGTTAGCTTTGCAATTAATACATGTCTATGAATACCGCGCAATATGTAAGTACACTTAGTGGAGCCTTCTAGGGAAATACCAGGTAATGCGCCTTGAAACTGTTACAGACAGACCTTGACAGCAATCAGCACCAAGACCCCAAAAGTCACAGCGCCCATCGCCCTCAGCCGATGTCAACGCCTTTATTAGGCTCTCGTTAGCGCTTTGATCATAAATTTGAAGTGCGATGGCGATGCAGAGCAGCCGCAATTATCGTTTCGTTAATGCAAAGTTCTGTGAATGTGATTCTCGACTAATTAGCAATGCGAATTCTCTGCCACCCTCAGTGCCCGGCCATCCGCAGATCGTGCGCAGCTGCTACTTCGGTGACGTCAGCAACACGCAGGTCGGCTGCCAGCCGGATCCGGCTCTGCCCTTCGTCAAGCAGCTCGCCTGTGAGGTCTGCACGAAGGACGAGTGCAACGGTTCCGCCTCGTTGGCACCCATCGCTGGAGCCATCCTCCTGTTCTTCGGGGTGGCCCGCATCTTGTCCTGAATTCCAAGCGAATGGACTTCAGATTCCTTAATTTTATAACTCAAACATTTCAAAACTAAATGCAATTTTTATCAGTACATTAAAACAGCTTAAATACCAAATTCCAATTTGTGAGTGTGTACAGTATGAGAGGCCGAATTTTATCATGATTTGTAAATAAATCGATCATGTTAATATAATTATTATTAAATGTATTTCATTT
>JABVZY010000350.1:2618755-2639283 GCA_020883555.1 Drosophila nannoptera | reverse complement strand
CCTTACACCCTGAACCCATTGAAAATTAATTAATTAATTATAAAAAAAATCATTCGGATATCGTTCGTACTGTATTCAAGTAAGCGCAGAAGAACAATTTAATGATCTTTTAATGAAGCTTAATTGAATATCCTTTCTTGACCACAATCCTGTTCCCATGTGTACCCAATTTCTAAATGCTTCTCATAACTGTAAACCCGTTTAACCGTAAAGCTTGTCCTCTGGATGGCGACGATGTCATCATTAGGGCAAATGTATTGTCGATGTGTTCACAGTGAAAGCTGTCCTTGCGTGCGAGGCCACAATTAAAGCTCCTGCACACACAATTCGCACCCACCCACACACACACGCACACACACACATATATACTGTTGACTTAACTGTGCTCTTCGGCTAGTTGGTTAGCTCTCTTTGGCCATGCTTGAGCAGCGGCTAAGAGCCTAGTGGAATCATGTGGCTGCCTCTTGCTCCATGTGTGCTATAAATTCTAGATAGAATACATATTTTGTAGATAGCACTGTGTGCGTTCCGAGGATGGGGAAATTCATTAAAATTAGACAATTTTAATAGGTGGTTGCCCAGACCAGAGTGGAAAGGAATCGGCGAGAGAAAGAGTGGGAAGTGATGAGTGCGGCAGAGTGAGAGCCGAACAGAAGTGGAATTTGGAAACGCTTTGGCATTTCTCAGTTTAGTTTCGAACGTGGCCGACAGCTGACGGACGCTTGAGGCTTTTCTGTTGGTTTATAAACAGAACACGCCGGAAAATATCGACAAGAACAACAAGAAGAACAGCTGCTACAACTACAACATCAGCACGAAAGATTGAAATCTCTGTAGAGAGGACCGAGCGGGCGAATGTTGTTAGACATCGGTGCGGAAATCTAAAAAAAATATATATATTCTGAATGACGCGTGTTTACAGTGCACACAAATTGCGAATAATGAAAATATAAGAAATATGTAAGAACACGCGAGTAATTTCTGGCAATATATACCATTTGAGACGTCTGCAAGCACTATCAAACTGAATAATTCCCAATTGCCGAGTTCCTGAGTGAAAAGTTATAAATAAAAGGAAAAACTGGCCAACAATAAAATCATCATAAAGAATTTCCATAAAGCAAGAAATGCCAATGCGGCAATCAAAATAAAGTATATATAAAACCTTCACCGAAAATTCCAATAAATCCATGAGCATTTCCCACTGGTCCATAGCGTGAAAAGTATTTGAGTTTCTCCCTGCTTCTCGAGAAATATCGATTAAATGCACTATTTACTTTGCTTGAGCTCTCTGCTCGCGCTGCTGGCCACAGGTTTGTTCTTGACCATTCTGTCTTTAGCCATAAACATGGAACATACATATACAGATATATATATATATATATTCTCATTCAATGCCAACAGCTTACGCCATCAGCTGCTATTCATGCGAGTCCGTCTACGATTCGAGCTGCGGCGATAATTTCGAAATCGCGAATCATTTCAAGTACGATTGCGACTTCATAGCCCCACCCCGTTTTCTGGAGCCCGAATTGTCCAACAAGAATTCAACAGCCTGCCTGAAGCGAGTTTTTCGCGGTAAGTGTTTTTCCGCCCAGCCACACGTAGGGAAAGTGCTTGGCCGAATAATGCTTTGACCTCATTTCGTTTCCTTCACACATTCAATGAGAACAAATGACTCGCTGGGATTTACATTCTTTCACGGTCTGTTCCAAGCCAAAACTATTACAAATTTATTTATATTTATGTGCGACGATGAGACACAAAGTGGTCGAAAAAGAAAATTCGAAATGAAACGCAAGTCTTTAGTGAAACTAAATGATACTAAAATTTTGCTGGAAACCATTTGAATTTGTGATAATGAGCTGTATGTTGAATTGAAATGTATTTGTGTAACGCATAAATCAGTCGAGTAAACAAATTTATCTTTCTCAAAGCATCTGTGTAATAATAGAGCAGAACAAAAGTTTCAAGTGTAGCCAACAATAACAAACATAGGTCTATTATAGCTGCTTTTATTTGCTTTGGACATTTTATCTCTTAATTGTTTTTCTTTGATGAATAATTTCCTTCAGGCAAAGCACTGATTTCACGGTTCATCTAACAATTATTATTATTTATAAATTGTATTTAATTTTACGGGCCAAACACCAATACTAACTTAACAGTTTTTCATTGTGCCAGCATATTAACAGATTTTCATTTTGCGCCCATTTATTGCTCCCTCCTAAAAGTATGCTACAGAAATTGTTTCATTTCAATGTTTGCCTTGCTAATCGCACACAGAAAATGGCGTCCGCAAGATTGTCCGTGGCTGTTACTTTGGCGAGCTGAATGAAACGGAGATTGGCTGCAAGATGGATCCAACTCTGATGTCCGTGCAGAACGCCAGCTGCCACGTCTGCGATAATGAGAACTACTGCAATGGAGCGCATCAGATGGAGTTGGATCTGGGGAAGCTGCCTGCGCTGGCGCTCTTCCTGATGACGGCTCGTTGGCTGCACGATGCTCAACGGAATGTATGAGACATGCCTTAGGTATTAGGTATTGATTTGTTGCTGTTGTTGTGTGCGGCCATGGCCGAGAAAGCGTGAAAGAGCGAAAGCGCCAAAGGCCAGCTAATAAAATCTAAATTAATGTAGAATAAAGCGAAATTGTTTATTTGCTCGCGCAATGAACTTTCGGGGCAGAGATGGCTTGGGGGCATGAGCAAGGGCGTGACGCCTACACCTTCACATACTCGCGCATTTTCACGTACACTGACGCACGTACACACACACACACACACGCACACACAGAGTCGGCCAGGCACACAATAGCGTGTATTTTGCTCCATTTCATGTTTCATGTCAACGGACATTTATTTTCGGCTATCAAAATGCCGCTCATACCATTTCCATTTTCATTTCCATATCGCACAAATATGTGTGAATTTCTGTGAGTGTGTGTGCGTGTGTGTGTGTGTGTGTATATGACTAGTACTAGACGCGATCAGGCAAATGAAAACCAAATGTGTTATATGAAAAAAAGTAAAATAGCACAAAAAGAATGAACACAAAACTCATCATTCAGAATGCGATTGGCTTTGGCTCAGTCTCGCGTGTGCAGCTCGTCCGGCAGGTTCGAACATGTGACGCTCTGGGCGCGATCAACGGGCCAATCTGTGCTGTGCACTCATTAAATACGCATAACAAACACCAGCCATCATCTGTATTCTTACCTGCGGCCAGCGCACGCACACACACACACACGCAGAACCATAGGCAAACACAAGCACACACACATACGGCAGTTCAGTATGTTGGGGCACTGGGCGTTGACGTTGGGGCTGTTGTTGCTCGTTTCGCTGGTCGCCACAGGTGAGCGCATCGAACGTGTCATACATTGTTGACACACATATTAAGCACAAAATCAGCACATACATACTCATGCGCACACACGTACGCACACTTGTTTTGCAGGTTCGGCCGTGAGCTGCTATGAATGCGATTCCGTCAACGATGCGAATTGCGGCGAAAATTTTCAGCCCGATGACATTGCCAAAACAGACTGCGATTCCGTGGAGCTGCCGGAGCATCTGCGAATGTACTATATACAGCGACCTGAAACAGCTTGCCTCACCAAGTACTACCATGGAGGTGAGTCGCTCGAACGGAAACATACTCCACACATTTTCAAGGTCACGAAAGCGACACAAAGAGAACTCTTGTTTAGCCAGTTTAAAATATTCGACACAGAGATCAGATTCAAATTCTTGTCCCGTCTCTAAGATCTTGGTGAAAGAGGAAATCATTAACAAATGCATTTACTGCATTATTTTCTGATTATTTCTATTTTTGCTATATTATCAATCTGTTTTCTTTCGTTGTCCAGCAAGCGATGGACCCATGTTCGTGCGGCGTTCCTGCGCCTTCGGCGATTTTACCATATGCGATGAACAGCCGGACCCCGTAGTGCCGCAGCTCAGCTTCCTGGGCTGTATGTTCTGTCACAAGGACTTTTGCAATGGGGGCGCCGGCTATGCACGCGCCCAAAACCTCATTTTGGCCGTATTGCTTATCTCAGTATATATGTTTAACAATCAAATCCGACTTTGATTAATTCGAATGGAAAGAAGCGATCCATTTTTTGAAATATTTTTCGTTTTATTTGATTTAGTTTTCATTTGATTTTATACATCGACTAAAATGATTTAACATACACTTTAAATATATCAGAATAATATTAATACATATATATATATATTTATCAGTTATTATATATAACATATAATATATGAATTGGGCATATTCTTCTTCCATTGTATTCGTTTATTACTGTATCTCTGTGTTTATTTTCGATCAAATAAAAAAATCGTAATAAATGTAAACTAATTAACACGCGCTTTATTTCCAAATAATCGAGCAACGGATTGTTCCAGGAATATATATATATATATACATATACAAATATATATACATATACATTCGCTTAAAAACCGATCATCGTCTATATAACACACTCGGATGCCACTATATAATGGTTGGTTATTGTACAAGTTAATTGATCAAAACCTAACAACTACACACATAGAGAACAATTCATTCAATACATATATAGATTATATGTGTAGATAATAAATACATGTATGAATGTAGAAAACAGTATAAACAATTGTATGTACAAAGTATACTAATGAATTCGTTGACTGTTTGTTGCCCTTTGCCAAATACTGTTCATCTCCATGGGCGCACCCGCAACTTCTCCTCTCAGCTACTCCCTCAGTCAACAGATAATAATAATAAACAAGAATTTTTGAAAACGTTTATCAACAGCGCAGAAACAAGTAACAAATGTATTTAATTTATACATAACTTTATATGTTTAACTTCAATAATTTTATGTTTGCTTTTTTGAGTTGATTCAAGTTTTCAACTAGGCTATTTTGGGTATGAGCTATATGCCATAGATAATGCTGCTTAAAGACACAATTCCTTCAACAACACAGAGAGTTTGAATCATAAAACTAAAGCTATAAGATACACACACAAATATATATTTATATAGATTTCGGTATCATTTATAATATTTTTGCTTAAGCCAGCCACAAAAGTAATTCTGCTGCTGTGCCTCACCAGTTCGTCGTGGGAGTGTGTGTCGAGTGAGGTATATGGGTGTGTGTGTGCGTGTGATTTATTTGGAGTACCAGCTCCGAAATGTGTTCACAGGTTTCATTTCTTTCGATCTATGCGTTCATAATGTGAGAGACTCACATTGCTTTGAGCCAGGGCTCGGCAGCAGCAAATTGCAAAAATCTGTCATTTTTGGCATAATTCTCATTAATATTTTGTTTATTCTTTAGATATTTTCTATTTAGGTTTCATATTCGTTGTGATTGTAACAATTCGCTTGAGTAGTGCAAGAAGCAGTCGCTGAAATGGGCGTGCCTTAATTTGTGCACAACATGATTTAAAAATTTTTATAAATCTCTGACTAGAACAATGGAAAGAAATGAAAAAAATATATCTTCTGTTAAAATTCTATATATACAAAAGAAAAATAACAAAAAAGAATTAAATGAAAAAGAAAATAACATGAGCAATGCACAAATGGAATGAATATTAAATAATCATTGAATTTGTTGTAAGCTTTGGACGCGGATCATAAATGAGATCAAAATGCGACATGTGTGCACACTCCCACGCCCCCTTGGCCTGCACGCCCAAGTAGCTTTTGTGTGGCTTCTAATCGTAGATTTAGTTCGGCTGTATAATGCTTGGATAACTATTGCACTGCAGTGCAAGTTGTTTGTTTTACTTTTGCTTTTTGCTTTGAACTCGAGCAGTTTATATGGGCATATGTGTTGTATGTGTGTGTGTGTGTGTATGTAAGTATTTATAGGTAGCTATGCATATAGTAAGAAAATAAAAAAGTTTCCAATGCAATTTACAAAGTATATAATTTATACACATATGCGATAATAAAATTAATAACATTTATAACGAATTCAGTCAAGTCAGTAAATTTGGTTTGCAGAAAGCAGAAAATAATAATAATAATAAAAATTATAATAATGATAACATTAAAGTAAAATAAACATATCAATTATATTTAAAAATAATAAAGTGTGCAGACAAATTTAACAAGAAATTTCGATTTTTTTGTTTGTGTTTTACTATTTTCGCTTGTGGTTCATTTAAGGAATATATTTTGCTTGTTGTCCGCTTGCTGGAGTCGTTATATATATATATATATATATATGTATATATAGCTTTACGCTTACGTTTAACAATTTACATTTAGATATACACAGATATATTCTAGCATAGTTTGTTTTGTTTACGAATAACAATTATTGTATGTATATAATTTCAAAGCTTTTGCCTTTTGAAACATTAACTCACAGAGTATTTCCATTATATAATATATAATTTTGTTTTCCCACATGCGTTTTAAACATTCAACATTACAACGATAATGACGACAACGAGTGTTGCCTTTTACTTGTTTCAGATACATATTTATAAATAGAATTTTATAAATGTTTACAGAAATCTTCCTCCTTTTCTTCTACATTATCATCATCATCATCATCATTATTATCATCTATCTCTCTGCTTCGGTTTCCGTAAAGGCCGGAAATATTCGCGTTCGAAAAAGACTGTGTGTGTGTGTGTGTGTGTGCATGTGATTGTGTGTATAGGCATAGATGTGATTGAGTGGTTGTGAGAGGAGCAGAGGAGCACGTTTTTGCTGAGCACTTGAACATCGGCGGGCAATTTGGTTTCATTTTGAGTGTTCTATGAGTCTATGGAGGGCCCCGAATGTCCTTAAGTGCCCACGAAGCCGTAGACCTCCAATACGCGTATCTCAAAGTCGCGCGATGGACACAGCGGCGGATTATTAAAGGTCTTGCAACCATCCGTCTTACCAAAGCGTATATTCTCATCCATCCAAATAGCTTGGCCCTCGCTGCAAAACAAATAGGAAAGGTTAGATTTTGCTCTATAATTTAAATTCAATATAAATACGTATATTCATAACTTTTTCAGCTTCGCTTTCGGGAAGCGTCTTGTAAATTCGACTTACCCGCCGCCAATTGTAATCATTTTGGAATCAGCCGCCATAAAGAGCTCTGAGCTGTGGCCCAGATCGCGATCGCCTTCAATGCCCACCCAGGGATACTTGGCGCGGTCGGGGTATAGAGAGAAGAGGAAGGTTTCGCCGGTGCCAAAGTAGGCCTGTCTCTGGCCTTTGTCATCCTTGATATTGCGCTCGCCCCAGCGCGAAGAGCAATAAGCGCCAAACACCTAATCAATGCAAAGCAATATCTTTTTACAATCACAATTCTAATTGTAATTGGGAGCTACTCCTCACTCACCTCGTTATTGCAAGTTTTGATCATCAGCAGCGTGGGCTCGTGTTGCTCGACGCGCACGTAGAAGGTCGTCAGGGAGCAGCCATGCTCCTCGGTGGTATAGAGCAGCACGGGCTGGTACATGGTGATGCGCACGGGCAGCCAGGACCACAGCGTAAATAGCTGTTAGAAGGAGGAGTTAGGCAGATGATGAGAGGATTGATTAATAAGACTCTTACACAATATGGTTTAGATACTAGGCAAAATTAACTACGATTAACTAGATAAAAAGGTAGCATTAGCTAATGTTGTACAAGGTTAAAGAAATATTTATATATTTATCTATCTAAACGCACACACAAAAAAAGAAAATTTTATTGGGCGGGAGTAGATACAGAGCGGTAAATGAGGGGACAGCAAGAGAGAGGGAGCAAGAGCAAGAGGGGAGGTAGACATAAATTGAAACAACAACTAAAAGGCCAAAACAAACTAAACTAAAAGCCAAGTTAATACATGAGATATACAAACAAAAACAAATGAAATTTTATATTCGCATCGAACTGACAAGTCGGAAAATATATTAACAACAACGATGCAATTCGATTTGGTTTTACTTTGAAATTCTTCTTCTTTTTTTACTGTTGGCCAGCAGCAGCAGCAGCAGCGCATGAATTGCAGCAGCTCATGTGCATGTTAAACTCTATCTTTTATGAATGTCAAACTGTCGGCCCGCCAAACTGTAAAATGCAATGGCTCGATTAATGTTGGGAGATTGCGATTTGTGTGGGCTCTAAATATGGAGGTTTAGTGGACCAATACAAGGGACGCGCACACACACACACAGGCACACAATTATTAGAGTGTGGGGAAGAGAGAGAGACAGAGAGAGAGATAAAGAAAGAGACAGAAATGGGGGAGGAGTGGGGAGAAACAGTGTGAGTGAAATATTTGGATCAAGATATTGTACTAATGGGGTACTTGGTTTTTCTTTTTGTTAAACTGTCTAATAAAACGGCACAAATTGTAACTGTTTTATATTGCAAATGGAAAAGGACTCTTTGGATGGTTCATTCGCATTTGATAAAATGTTGGCTCGTAATAGATAGATGTGCTTACGAATTGTCTATCCGTCCAGGTTTTAATGAAATTCGTTGTGCCCGGAAAACCAAAATGCTATGAAAAAAGATGATATATAGCAATGTCAAGATTAGATGCGACTCGACTTGAATGATCGTTTGAAAGTTGACAAGGGGATACAGTTTTGCATTTTAATAAGGATCTAGGACGGTTGGGTTACCCTTCTGCTGCTGAAGACTGTAAACGACTTAATTTATGTAAAGTACAAAACTCAAATCAACTAACTATAAAATGAAGAAGATAACTTTTCTTATATAAAACATATGCTCTAATATAATATGCCAACAAAAGGGAAAACTTCGATAATTGCATACATCGGAGAGCATGCAGTGCGGGGTGCTGGGGGGAAGCACCACGATAGGAGCAGTCTTCGAAAAAGTGTGCGGGCAAGAGACAAAGACAGAGAGAGAGAGAGAGAGGAGGGAGAGAAACAGATAGAGAGGGGAACTGGTTGGTGCAATTTGATAAGCGTTTACATTCCATTACATTTCTGTGAGTGAATGTGGCATACTGGCTTTACAATAATACTTTAAAAAGCAAATCGATACGTTTATTGTGAAGTAACTAGCAAAATTGTTCAAAAGTGGCGATTTGACTGCTCTCTGGACTTACATCTTCGTTCTTACAGACTTGAGTTTTGATATTGTGTATGGGATAGACGCCCATGGCGATAGCTCTATGCCCAGGCGACTTTTCGCCCTATACATATATATATATATATATATATATATACCGATGGTATACATATTCAAATTACATATATTTTCGATTTGTATGCATATGATATATAATGTCAGTTTCGAGAGATATGAATTTGTTTTAATGTTGACAAAGCGCACGCATATTGTTTTTGAGTTTATTTCGGTTTGATTTTTGGTTTTTGGTTATTTTATGTGATTTTGTTTTTTGGTTTAATTTTATATTTTTCATTCAAAGTTTGCCAAGGCAGCGCAAAATACAAGAAAAATAGAAATAACATTTTATATTTTTAGATATACAATATTGTTAATATATTAATATGGAAGAATTTGTTGGCAATAAATTTGGTTCAAGCTGTGGCTGTTTTATTTTGTTTTGTACGTGTTATTCATATTTGTGGCCTTGGAGTGCAAAGGAAATGAGATTAACGAATCGAATGTGAGAAAGGAAAGTAAAGCAAAGCTCGAATGCAAATTATTTTCAAAACGGAACAGAAACGGATAAGAAGCTTTTTATATGTATTGCCTTTGTGTTTGTTGTTGTTGCTGTTGTTGTTGTTGTTGTTTGTGTTGTTGTTAGGCTTTGATAGACGTCAGAGACACTGAACTCAAGCACAGAAATCTAGAAATCACTTATTAGTATATCATTCAAAGAACTGCAACACGAAAAGTCAGAGAACACAATAAAACTCGACGACTATATCATAAACTGAACATCCGCTGGTAACTGGATCGGGATATATATATCAGTTTAATCCATAACGTCAATCAACTTAAACATAACAAGTAGAACACATAATTTATAGCAAGTCCTGCGCATGTGTTTTAGTAGCTTTAAGTAGCTAGAAAAATAACTGCTCCATGCGAAGGACGTGAGTCTCAAAATTAAAACTGAAAACTGGTCTCAGCTTTATGTAAAACAAAACAAGCAGATTTCGAACATCAGTCAGCATTATCATCATATAATATATTGAAATATATGATCTAAACAGATTTACATATATAGAGATATAGCTAGCCTCATACCAAATTGCGACAGCTCTCGGAGTGCATCTTCTAGTTTATGTTTTGAGTTGTTTTTTTTTTCAGTGAGTTTAGTTTTTGTTGTATTTGTTGTTGTTGATGTTGTAGTGAGAGAAGTTTTGAAAAAAAAAAAAACACAAAAACAATAAATCAATAAAGTTTCGCAATGTCTATTACCATTATCAGTGTGTGTGCGGTGGTGCTGTGTGGAAAAAGAATAACCGTTTTTTACTTCGTAGCTAAACCTAAACCTAATTCCAACTCAAGACTAAAAAAATGAATACTTGTTTTGGGTGCGGTTCCACAGACCCTGGAGTATTGAGTTTAATATCAAATATACGTATGAAATAGCATGTGGCTACATATGTGGACGCCTGGCTGTTTGTGTGGTTCTGAGTGGTTGGATTGGTCTGAACGGGGGGGAGTGTGGATTGTATGTGCTTTTCGCTGAAAGTGGGTCAGGAGTTGTGGGTCGCTGGATTACATACCTCACGAATGGTCAATGTATGTGACATCATCTGGATGTTGACCTGCGACTGACTAGTGGGCAGGTTATCACTTGAACGCGATCTGACTATGGGATTATTAAGCACGGATCGGCTTCTTAGTAGCATTTCAGTCTTGATAAATATCCTAGAAATATACTGGGTACTGCAACAACGAAACAAAGAGAGAACAAATACATTAAAGCCATGCTCTCTATACATATATATATATTTGTGTTTGTATTACCTGAGTCCCCTAATACTAAAAGCGGCATGGAGCAGCTTCGCCGGCGATACTGGTATCTTTTTGCAGAACTTGATGAGCGCATTGCCAAGGTCGCTTTTAATATTATCCGGACTCCATTCGTTGTTCGACTGGCATTCCTTGTGAAAGAGATTGAGTATGACCAGGGCCACGCGATATAGCACCTTGATGCCCTCGTGAAAAAAGCAATCCATAATCCGCACCAAATGCTGAAAGGGTAGACCGGCCAATATCCACCAGCACCAGTCCATAAACACGCGCTCCAGCTTCTGGCCCGGGCAGAGCCGTTGGAAATACGTAATGGCACTTTTCTGGCAAAAGAGATAGACAACCATCAATATATATATATAGATATGAATATGTGCTATATACGTACTGTGTGCTTTTTGGCTATCTGCATGACTGTCTTCCAGGTGACCTCATGCTGTAGTTTGGTTTGATTGATGAATGTCTTCTCCTTGCTGCCCACAAGACCGGCCAGGCACAGATAAGCTTCCTCCTCTGCAGAGCAAAAAATAAGAAATATTTTCTCAATAATATATATGTAATAGTTTAACTTATATCAAATATCTAAGCCACATACAACTGGAGCACTTGCTGTGATCGTGCCATAAGCTATCGGATTGCACTTGCTTAGATAATTTTCTGGAACTTAATCACAGGCCTAACCTTAGCGACAACCAACCGCTCACGCCCCGTTCAGCGACTACTACCCCACCGCTCAGACCTGTCTATCAGTATTCCTCCCCGGCTGCGTCGTGTATATGCGGCTTGTCTCTAATTTAATTGCACAATTTCAAATTGCAATTCGCCCTGCAGCTTCCTAAGGCCGGTCCGCAAGCCGCGTTCCACACATCGTCGTTTGCGGTTGATGAGCTTTGTGTGGTTTTTGCGGTGATGCGGTGATGCGGTGGTGCAGTGGTGCTCTATTGCCTTCACAGTGCCACCGCAATGACGCAGCACAAATTGCATTGACTAGAGCAAGTGTTTGACGCACACACCCGCACAGAGTTTAAGGAGTGCACTTGAACCAGCCAATGCCCTGCACTACAAACTCTCTGAGAGCTCAAGCCCGTCTAAAGTTCAGTTTGAGGTCTATCTATAGAAGCGGAACAATAGGAGTACTAAAAGCATTTCAAGCTCAGTATAAAGTCTACAACCGAAATAGAGGGAAAGATAAAAGATATCCCCTTTGCTACCTCCCTGGCTAGAGGGTATACCCATTTATGTAGAGGTCTGCCTGCCATTTACCTGCACTTTGACCGCACTCAATTTGCAGAGCAAAGCTAGGCTACGGGGTCGACTACTTTAGAGCTTGATCCGGCAAATTGCGTTTTTTCCCCATTTTATAGTCGCTTTTCGCGCTCGCTACAATTAAGTGCCGCACAATTTGTTTATTAAATTAGTTATTATTGCGTATACCGCTTTGCGCATTTATCAAGTATTTGGCTTTAAAATTAGCCAAAATTATAAAAAAAAAAGTAAATAAAAATATAATGACTAAAAAAGGCAGTGAGAAGGGGGCAAACTTCGAGTCTAAAAATAATGCGACAGATTTGAGTTATTTATTTAGCTGCGGGCTCAGGTATTTCATTTTTTGCGTGTTGCAGTTAACTTTCGTGTGTGGCTCATTAGCAGCGTTAAATGTTGACCAATCTGATTACAACAGCCAACGGCAACAAAGTTGAGCGTTTAATACACATTTTGTGTAGCATTCAAAATGCAATTGCTGTTGGAAGTGTTGACAGCAATTAATTAGGGTACAGAATATCCTGATTTTGTCACGAATGTATATTTAAGCTCCTCAACTATTGAGATTCCCAGATGGCGTACAGTGTACTCTGGACTCCATAGGTTACTGCTCTCAGCTATTTCCAGGCTCTCACATGACTATTCGCATCCCTATTAATAAACGAATCACTTTGATTGCGATTATTCGCAACGCTTTGTTGCGTTTATTAACCAAACGCCATTAAATTTGCACTTAAGCATGAAGCTGGTCGAGCTGATTTGTGCAGCAGCCCGACTGCAGCTCTAATCAGCGGCAAATGGATTATCAGCTGTTCTCGGTTCGTTTTAAAGCAGTTCGCATCGGTCTAAGGCAGTTTGACTTAGTTTGCTATTGCTCTTAATAATTTGTTCATTGTTTGAAATAGTTATCAATTTCTTTGACAGACTGCACCAGCAACGATTCAGTTCTGTGGCTGACGGCTTATCTCAGAAATGTATCTGTATCTTCTTGTATCTCTCGGCTGTATCTGTGAGTTGGCGGCTTATCAGTTGCGGAAACCCAAAAACAAACGCTGATAAGCGACTTCTCACTGCACTGTTTGTCTATCAAATATTTGAACTGTGTTCTATTTTCAGGCCATTGTCCTTCTAAAAATCTCACATAGATTCTTTTTTAAGATCAAATTTCATATCAATCGCGCACTTCCATTGCTCAGTTAGTATATAAATAGTGAACTTCTGTGTGATCCACTTGTGGTAAGCTTTTAATTAGACAATACCCCAGCCGGGTGTGTGGGAGATAGAATTTACAATTGGGTGGAGGCATTTTAATTTTATAGCACCAATTGAACCGATAAGCAAAGCCCATAAAAATGTGCAATAAAAGTGTGTTTCACCAAATCGCAGTCTCGTCTCACGTTTCCATTTGACGTCATGCATGTTCACGTGCCCAACAAGGAAGCTCTTCACGCTTTTCATCCAATCAATCAACATCTTTGATGAACTACAGCTAAACCACAGAAAACGCCAGCATTTATGGTCGCAGTTGATGCGGTTCTGGACAAAAAACAGCCGCTCCATATACATAAAAATCGGCGTAAACAACATTCAAATAAAAGCCATATAAATAATCAAAAGATGTTTTCTATTAGGTGAATATTTGGGGAGGTCTTAAAATAGAGCAATAGGTGAACTTGAAAGGCATCAGATTGCCCAACTTTTACTTTAGCTAAACAAACAGGTTTCTATTATGTCAGATCAAGCTGCTACGATTCTCCGCCCCCTTTTCCCTTTGGCATGATTAAGCTTCAAGCTGAGGAAGTACTTAATTCTGTTTGTTTTTCCTCTGCTATAAGCATAGTAAGCTGAAGCAACATTGTCTAAGCGCTTTAATCACTGCCGTGGCACTCGCTCAGGTATTTCGTATTAGGCAGAGCTTTGGCACACACACACACACACACCCACACACACACACACACACATCGATGCACATTGAAATGCATGGCTGTCTTAGTGAGCTTTCGCTTCTATGCTGAGCCCTCATGAATATGCAGATGCGAAGCAAAGTTCTACACCCCTCCAGCAATGGGCTATCGGCGATAAGTTACCGCTCGGTGCGTCAGGTCGAATGTTTTTGTATCACAGAGCACGTAATAGTCAGGTATTTTTAGATCAGGGTGTTTTGCGAGAAGTTGAGGAGGGTGCCTCTTTAAGTTCCGTGCAAAAACAAATATGCTAAGCTCTATAATGTTTGGGTAGGGCATATACAGAACGCCAGAATAACAAACAGCCATAAAACAAAGCCAAACGCCAAGATGATATATAAAATGTGCGCATTTGTTTGGCTTCGCTGCGTTCGGGATTGAGTTTTGAGTCTGCGAATGGGCACGAGGGGGAGAGACTGCTCTGAGAGGTGGGGAGCGAATGAAATTGAAGGTTTGCCCAATTGTTTGTGTGTGTGTGTGACTTCTACGCGCTCACGTGCTGTCGTCATTAGCAACAATTTACGAGAGACGACCAAATTCTAAATATAAAGTACAATTATAATTCGAGATCTGAAGCAATGCGAAGCTATAAATGTGTGTCACATGCCGCCAGTACAGTAGCTACACGCTACAACAAGGGGCAGAAAATAATACCAGCTTGTATTCTTGGTAAATCCAACAACTAAAGAAATTCAAAATATTCTTGATATCATTATTATTATAAAAAATGTATAAAATATAAACTTCAATTGAAAACTTTTGCACTGGTCAGCGTACATTTCGCTGGCCTGGCCTGGCAAAAGAGAAATAAAATTTTAAAAAATTAAGAACCGAATGAAATTTGCATAAAACGCAGTCAAGACGACAACGACGGGCCGACGTCAATGACGTCAGCAAGATGTCGACGGGTAATGCAAAGTGTCAATATGATGCATGATATATGTGTGCAAGTGTGCGAGTGCACATTCAGAGTGTACATCTGTCGGCGATGTAAATAAACATAAACTGCAGCAAGGCAGTCGAATGTGTATAAACATCTCGAACATTTTTATACATTGTTTATATGCGACTCTTGAACCTGAAATACGCAAAGTGCTGATTGAAAGTGCATCTCAAATTTAATCGATCTTCTCTGTTGTTCTAAGATATTACTATTAAGATAAATAATCCTCTTTGGCATGGTGCTGTCTGGCCTTAACATGCTTTGTAATATTTATTTTCAATTTTGCTTTTTTTTCCTTTTCTGATTTCGCATAAACAACGGAGCTTTGTACCCTGGAAAACTATTTATAGAGAGAACCTTGGATCTGGCCCGGAATCGGAGTCCCCAGACAAGCGTTTTTTCATTACAGTATCGTCTGTTCTTTTTGTTTCGCTCGCCGTGTAAACAAACTTCCAAAACTGAGAAAACGAGACACTCAGACAGACAGATGGACAAACAGACGGACGAGAGAACAAATGGAGTATATAAAGCACTGTCGACACTTCAAGTCGACCTCTTTCCGAGCCTCTCGCTCGCTCGTATCGCCCCCTCGGTCGGCTTATCAGGCAGGCACAGCTTTATCAGCGGCAGGCTGGATTATCATGTGCCTCACAATTTACGGCGCATATTAATCGTACAAAAAGGCCCCCTTCCGCCTCAAAATGGATGCATCTAGGTACACCCGTGTATTACTCGATAATCCACATTCTAAATTGAGTGCGGCATACACTTGAACCCGATTAATTGTCTTGTTGTTTTACAATTCCTCAGCGTATATAGTAAACGGGGGTGTTCAGAGTTCATCAACTGAGATTAATTAGATTACAATTCCATATTCAGAATGTGTCCTGATCTGTTTGGGGTCACAGCTTGGCTTGACCATGCAGCTGCTGTCAACTCTTATCTTGGGCAGGTGATTGCTGCATGTGATCTGAGGAAATCGGATTCGAGGCAGCTTAAAAGCTGACAATGAGTCCGACAAAGCGAGAACTTTTCCGGCTTCTAAAATAGTAATTGTATTTTAGTAGTTAAAAAAATTCTCACATTATCTATGAGATATATATGGGAATTTTGACTCTGGACAGGTGTTCGACAGATTAGCACGCGTTGGATTGAAGCAATCTCTATACTATTATAATAAGAGATATCGAATGTGTAAATCATTTTCCTTTTATATATATATATGCGAATGCTTAAACTGTTCCTGCAATACAAAAATTCACATTGAAATGCTGCGCTCATAAATGATGGAAATTTAAATTTATTTATTTATTCAAATAACGAATAAAGCCATCGATTCGTCTGGTTTTAGGCGGATAGACCAATCTCTGCCCACATGCCACCAGATTAATCCAATTTCGAACAGCTAATGTAAATTGAAAAGCGAAAAAGTGGCAAACAACAATTAATTGGCATCGTCCTAGAACAGAAGCTGCAGCAAATGAGTTAATGGAAACCCGAAACCAGACAGATTCCTGATAACGCAGGCTCGGCTGGTTAACACTCGGTTATTCATCTCAGGCCATGGCTGAGTAACTGAATGACCTGAATGAAAATACTTCCTGAAAAGATCCTAAGTGCTGAGTGACAGGAACGATGGAACAGTAAATCAAATAGATCTCTAAGCTCTCCAATGTTTATTGCCTCATCGATAAGTAATACTTGGAATATTTTTGCGATATCAGCACTTGAAAAGAAACTCACGTGCTCTATGCATCTAACAGAGACTTCTGTCCATATCAGCTGCGACTTAGATATGAAACATTTGTTGTTTTCATCTATATAGAACAATATTAAAGATAATTCCTAGCTAAAAGAATGTGGAATGCTTACGACAAACACCTTTCCCCTCAAAAGCAGATCATTCTGGCACACAAAGAAATTTTACAGGAAACGCATAAACACATAAAAGGTCTCAAGGCTGAACTATGTATGTATACAATTGGCCCGAAAGGTCACACATGCTTAACTGAGAGCAACAAAAAATATATATATATATTATATATGAACATCGATTTCACATGCTCGTAGGGCCGAGAGTTGAGTATCTTTTTGATTTGAGCGTATTTGAAATGGTTAAAATTGTTGGCCCACTGCCTGTTGACCAAGGTAATTAGCTAGAAAAAATCACGATACATCAATTTGCGACGAGCTGTGAGTTACTTCGGGCAGCCTTTTACAATTGTGCCAATTACTCGTGCATATTTTGTTTGTTAAAGTGAAAAAAAAAGACTCAAATAATGACAAAAACAAATATTTGACAAACCGAACCGAACGAAGGAAGTGTTCAGTCTCAAGTGCGTCTGACGTGCAACAAGAGAAAAAATTATTTGAAATTCGAGATTTTTTCTGAACGCCTAAATCTATCTAGAGAGACGTTTATGTAAACGAGATATCACGTGAGCGCACTTACCCGACATGAAATGCAAAAGTAACGATGTAATTGGATACAATACTGGACTGTAGGTAATGTCGGGGCAATCATAGCCCAAAACGTTTACGATGCGATCGGCAACGGCGCGTCCCGTGCTGGTCAAGTGATACGGCAAACAATGTGTGGCATCCACAAATGCAGGCAGCATGATTGGCTTCTCCGACAGCTCTGTGGTGCCAAAGGCCTGTACAGCAACAACAACAACGAGCATTATTCAAAAATCGCCTTGAGGAATATGAGTTTGCTATGGACTTACCTGATGCACCATCTCCCAGTAGAAGCCGTCCAGCGTATTCTGCTTGGCCAAGTGTTGTCTGCACAGGAGTGGCCACAATTGGGAGCGTATCGGCGAGTTAATCGGCCACGAGTTCTCTCTGAGTATATTCTTTACATCGCGCTTCTTGTTCTGCTGCAGCAGTTGCTGGATTTCGGTGAAAGAGCGAAGTGCCGGCTCTTTGCCTGGAAGAGCAAACAAACATGCGAAGAAAGCAAACAGAATAATCATTTAGTCGGTGTCAAGTGAATGGAACTTGGGATAGGTCGGTCACGAACTTCATTAGTTTAACAATAAACAATAAATTCAATTAGGAAATAATTACTCAAATCTAAGCATTAGACTAGTGAATACCCTAAAATGTTTACTCTTGACGAATGCCTTATTGCTACAATTCGCTTTCTAATCTCTCCAGCTCAGTGTTCTTATCTAATCAATTGAGCACGATTGTGTTTATAATAATAATGCTATGTAAACAAATAATGTATTTCCTAAAATTATAATTAAATCTTTGGTAAATGCGAGGTGTATGAATAAATGGAGCTTGGCCACTTTCTGCCCAGGATTCCAGCTTGAACCACAAGTAACAGAAGCAACAAGATAACAGTTAAAAATATCACAAATTAATAATATTTGTAATTTTCATTTGTGCTTCTCTCCTTTATATAAGAAGCCCTTGTGGGTCAGCTCAAGTGTCTGCTGATAAGAGTTGGTCAGCTGCAGCAACAACAGTGGCCGGTCGGGTAGCCCACTTAAGACCCTCTATGGCATTATGATTGATAAGAAACTAAGTCGGAGAATTCTTGCAACAAACATTTGCCCTCAAGTCGCAGCGAACCAATTGAACTTGCAGCTGGAGGCCGCACGAACGAAATGCTATAGAGAGAAGCCGACTTGAGCTTCAGATAAGTACGTAAATTTGTTCAATAAGAACGCAAAAATTACTCATACGTCAGAGTGGCAAATAAAATGCTTGACTTTGCAATTAATTGTGTGTATGTGTGTGTGTGTATATTTATTGCAGTACGTGATAAGCTTTATTGATAGATGCTTGTTCTACATACACAAAGTTAGTTGAATTCAAATGGCGTTGGGGCGAGCTGGGGTATATAATTAAAATTGAATTCTTATGGGGGCTGAAATGCAGCATTATCGTTTAGAGATTGAGCTAAGCGTTTATGTCAACAATTGTATATATATAGACACGTAATCATTGAAACAATTAAAAATAGGCTCCATAAAATAAAGAAATATCAATTCAATTGGGGATGAAATCAGAAATCTTAAGTTGTTGTGTTATCGACCGAAACAATAATGATTCTGCTTTAGTTTATTAAACAATATATAGTTAACCGTATACTCCATATATAATTATCAAATGTAGACAATATATGAATAGCTTTTGTACTCTGCGATCAAAGGCGAATCGAATAGAGCTTGAAGGTGCTATATTCATTAAGTCAATTTTAATGCATCTGCGTGGGCTTTGTCTTCAATAAAGATATCGACACTTTCCTCATGGATATACATTGCAATTTTTTTAGAGAACGCTTATAGGTAAGAACCTCAGAAAAGCGACTTAGCGTAGATCTTTATTTCTATCTAAAGCCAATATGCAGTTAAAAATATCTTCAAATGGTCGTTGCACAGAAATATGACCATCTGATAGATCGATTGCCGGCTAACATGGAGTATTTCCGACTATCTGTAAACTTTATCACTGGTCAGCTGATATTTCAAGGAGTAATTTGAGCCACCCCCGCCAACAAGCCTTGGATTGACGAACCACAAGACTCGCACGGAGGAGGCCACAGTCTTAAGTTGGCGTAGCGAGGGAAAGCTGGGGGGAGTCAGGTAGTGCAGCGCTTCCAATCGGAATCAGAGCTGCCATATTGATTAGTTATCGAGTTGGCGTCGGGTAATTGATTGTGCATCGAGCGAGGGTACATGTCCCATTAACTGGCCGCGCGACAGCTGATCGATTTTTGCATGCGAGCCGCTCGCCCGTTTATCACTTGGCCGCTCGCTGTATTTGTTATTGCGGTCCCCTTACCAACTGATAAGAGTAGTCATCGGGCCAACTTGTTCACGAATCACAACAGATATAGCAAATAACAATCAGCTCTTCTTCTTCATCGTACAGCTATTATAGCCTAAACCCATTGCATAAATATTGAAAAGACAGGGCATGCATGTCGAACCGAGAAGCAAGGGATATTGGGGATCAGTCGATTGAATTATATAATTCCAATTATATCTTATCGTTGGATATCGTATGAATCATTCATTATAATTGCGATAACTATCGGCTATCAGAAAGTAGGTATAGATATGCTAAAATACGGTGGAAGAATTCAGCAGAACATTTCCCTTTAGCAGCAATGCCATCACACGGGGTATTTTTCAGTCAATACTCGACTTGTTAGAGTTGTTAGATTTTTTTTACTGCACCTTGAAAGCAATATATGTATATATCTAAATATTTTTTCTGTTTATAATATCATTTAACCAAAATCGTTGTGGACCTGCGCTGCAAATATCAGATGACGCGAGAATGATATAGTTATGGATAGACAAGAAGGCTCATGGCCGAGCGGGGGGATGTTGTAAATGCAATAACAATAAAAACTGGTATAACTGACGACTCAGGCTCGTTTGCCTTTGTCATCTCAGTGTTGA
>JABVZY010000350.1:2598027-2611616 GCA_020883555.1 Drosophila nannoptera | reverse complement strand
CAACTTTTGGGCAAAGACGCGAGCGCTACAAGTGTAACCAAACCGCAACGCCCGAGGGTTGAACAGAAACTGAGCAGAGTGCAGCGAGCGCAGCTCACCAGCGACAGCATCAGCCCAAGCAAGAGTTGGAAAGAGAGCGCGTCGTAACAGAAAGAGAGACGCGAGGCAGAGGTGATCCACCGCAAGAGAGCGTGCTGACAGACAGGTGCACCACTGAGCAGAGCACAGATAATTGTTTATCAAAACACTCGGCCGACCAAAAAAAAAAAGCTCACGGCTAAAGCTTTCAATTAGAACTAGATGCAGAGCGTGCCCGACTGCCAGATATGCTGCATGCAATCGCAGATCAGATACGGCACGTGTTTTGCTACAACAGCTCTCACATCCAGCCATCAGGTTTCCATCTATCGCATACCTATGTAGATTCGCCTTACATGGAATTCCACAGCCTTTTCAACCCGTCTCTGCTGTGTGTAGGGTATTAGGAGGCCAACAAGCGAGTTGTGTAAATTAGTTAAAGCTTTGCTAATTCCAATTGAAGTAATAGTTTGTATAGCAGCCCCTGTGTGGCTCTCACCTCGCTCTCACTGTCGCTTCGATTACAGTTCGTTCAACTTCAGGTATTTTCTGAAGAGGGGGGCCCGACAATAAAGAGCGTGTGAACAATGCGAATAATGCGAATTATTCTGTTACACAAATATGCCGGAACCGTTTATTGTTAATGCACAATTATTGCTAACTGGCTATTTCTTTACCTTCCACTTCTTTCACAGCTGACAACAGTTCAATGGGCCATAAAAGTGATCGCTGCGCAAATCATTTGAATTACGGTTCATAACACAGTTGCAATTGACTGCATTGCTAATCGATATGGAAATGAGTCAGGTGGATTTTAGACATGCTAACTAAGTCTATTGCTAATCAGTATTTAGGGCGACTTGACTCTTGGACTTATTAGACAATCAGCTGAAAGAGCTATTAAAATTGGGATGGTAGGCAAATAGAGTAAATTCACAGCTAAGACTAATAATATGGTTATCTATTCCTTCTCCATATTTTACAACTAAAACTTTAACCAAATTCAACTGACAGTTGAATATTTAATAATATAGGAACTACCCCAAATTATTTTATTAAAATTAGTCTAATTACAACAATTATTATTGTATTATAACATACATAGCTTAATAGATCTGGGCCAGTCATAAGTTCAATCTATTCCATGCATTCACGCCATGCAAAAGTTCAAAGCATACTTTCAGGCAGCTCCATAAATTCTCACTGGCCCACATATCAAACGATTTGTGTTGCATACTTTTGCGAGTCAAATTAAAAATCGCACAGAAATGCCAGCTCGTTGCTAACAACTGTAAATTTATATTTATACATATTATATTTATATACACATTTGTATACATGTGCAGCTCATATGCATAAATGAGATAATAAACCGATATTCGCAGCCGCAGCTTTCAACTACTCACACTTGCTCCCGCGCACAACCCTTTTCCATCATGGCCTCTTGTTGCTACTCTTCTTATCTGGCCAGAGCACAAACAATGTTATCTAGTGCATATGAGAGTGCACATAAAGCCGCAAATACGAAGAGAGTTCTAGGAGAAGGAGGGAATTGGAGGAGGGATGGAGACAAATAATTTGCCGGCTGGCAGCTTTTGTACCTAAAATTAAAACTGCTTTGTGGTTGTTGCTACTGTCATGTTACTGTTGTTGCTGTTTGTTGTCGTAGTTGCTGTTGTTGTTGTTGTTGCGGGTGCTCATTTTGTTGAGCATTTGAAAATCAAAGAGCATGTAAACAAAACGCTGATGAGAGAGCTTTGCCTGAGTACATGTGATGACACTTAGTGCTTGACCTCAACGCGGCACCGCAAGCACACAAACACTCCCGCCTGCACGCACACCCCCACACCATACATCTACACGAACAGGATTGTACCGTTGTATTTAGACAAACGTGTAATTAACAGCGCCGCCGTTGACAGTGAGGCCAAAACAGCAAGAGGCGTGCGTTCAAATCAAATTGTTTAACATTTGCTTTTTCTTTCATTGTTTATGTGCAACATTTATCGATCGCTTTTGATGGATTATAGCAGCAAGGGGAAAACGAAATGAAAATGGAAAATTAAATTGGGAATTTGGCATCGTCTCCTCCTGTACGCTATCCATCAATCAGTGCCTGCTTCGGCAGCTGGTTGATTTCAACAGCTGTTCCACAGTGGGGCATAGCGTGTATTTATGACCTTCATATCGGAGAGTATTTCATTGTGATTTTTTAAGTTGAAGATGGGCATGTGGCCGAAGGGATAATATATATAAGATATTTAATAATATATAAAAAAAACTATTCCACATACATCAAATCTATCTGTTATCAGCTGCTTCTATGCGATTCCATAACAAGTTATTAGTGAGAAAAAGCTGCGAGCATTGACAGCTGAAACTTGCATGTGACTGGATTCTTGTGATCAACATTTTGGAGGAGAACATTGGCACAGCTCGGCGAAAACTCGTGGCATTGTCACACGCAAGCAATCGTGACACGCTCACACACACAGACACACACGCACGTCCGTTGTGTAAGACACAGAGTTATTATTAATAAATCTACCGCCCGTCGTAAGTTCTCTCTTCCCTTCTCTGGCGTTAATTGTTTTATGTGAATGCGGATCAAAAGCAAAAACAGCGCGTGGGAGGGCAGTTTCATTAAGCATGTGGGCGTGTCATGTCACTTTAGCGGATTTGATCTCTGAACTTGACAAAAATAAAGAAAAAAAAAATGAACGCAAAGCAGAAATAACAAAGCATATTAAAATTGCTCTAATCATTTTAATTGCATTAATCTAATCACGAGAAAATGAAAAGCCAAAAAAAAAATTGTTTAAAAAAGTTAGAAAATAAAAATAGTGGTTATATATAGCGGCAATAAATCTACCGAATTATTTTGGTAATCTTTAATCCGAAATTTTAGTCAAACTGTGCAAATTTGATTTATGTTCCGCTCCCCTTGCTGCCTCCAAAGATCGCTCGCTGTCTTTTCACACTCTTATTTTTGCAGCGGTCAAAACGGTCAAATTTTGGATATCAAGAAGAGTATATTATTTGAGGATCTATATACGAAGCCGAATGCTATAGGGCTGACAAATTTTAGAATAAAAAATAATACATCAAATTATGTTCTATATTATCTCATAACATGTAATTGCTCATCCAAATGAGGAACAAATGGCAAGTCAACACTTGCCGAAACACTTTAAAACGCATTTCAGTTAAAAATAAAACCAAAACAAATCGCCGACTATTCAGACACAAAAGCGATTCACGAAAAATTCTTCAAAAACTGGTTTATGCCAGTTACAGAAAATTCCACAAACGGATTCCTCGATGGATTCGCACACTTTTCGCATATTTTTAGCTGTGGGGCACGTGCTCCGCTGACGTAGTCCAAGACGATCGGGCAGAGGTAGAGGGGGCATCAGGGGTGTATCAGGGGCAAATTGATTTAATTCAACGTTCCACTCCGCTTCAGCAGATTTATCGATGGGGCAGCAAGCGCGTGCGGCACTTATGATATATCTACTATATAGGCAGGGCTATATATAAACATCAAAACATATATAGAAGATGGTCTGATCAGCGGAAAATTTTCATTTTGCGAAAAAATTTCAAAAATCCAAACGAAGAAAAAACAAAATGAATCGAATAATTTTTTATCAAATTTTAAGAGGCTCGAGCATAGCGAAAACTCTTGAGTCTAACCGATGTTTTCTGTTTTGAATCGAAAACAAATATACAATTATATTTCTATGTAGCACTATATGCCGCCTCCCATATAGCATACAAAATTTGAGTAAATCTTTCGTCGTTTCGCGTCACGATGGGAGGAAAACATTGCGCTCTGTTTTGCGTAAGCAAAAATTCTCGATGGCAAGAGCAAATAAATATTAAATCTTAAGCCCATAAACTTGCTACTGAATACGATATACCATTATATATATATAACTCAAATATATTATTGTATATAATCGATTCTATAGATACGGCACGCGGCCCTGTCACAGGTCTTTAAAATATTTTCCACCAAAGAGAAAATTAGTTATACTAGAAACGACTTTTTAGCTATAGAAATACATTCGGCTCGAAAGTCTTTTGAATGAAATCTTTTTCCATATGCACAAAGAATAGGATGCCCTTTGTCATCGTTCCCGGGCATCTCGCTGGGAACTTACAAGCCTTTTATGATTATTTTGAGAAATATCAAACAGACAACATCTATCCAATTAAAGGCGCAAGCTGACCTATAAACTACCTCGAAGATGCGGCTGGAAAGCACGCAAAAAGATTTTTAATGTAGTTAAACGAATTTCCAAAATTATGCTGATTAATGATTTGGGAAACTTAAAGAAGATGCCAGCCCATCCGAGCACTGGTAATAAATCTGCGAATTGCTCATTTTAATAAAGCTCGAATCACATGTTTAACGGATGATTTGTACATAAAAAAATTTCGGAAAAATCATTAAGCGAAAGAATATATGTTATATGTTTGAAGGAAGTGGGGAGAAGGGGAAATGGCAGGAAAATTGCATTTATTTTTAAACAAATTAATTGGCCGCGCGCCAGCTGCCATAAAAACGTGAACCGTTTTTGTTGTGCTAACTGGGCAAAATGCGAGCGACAAAAGCAACAAATATGATGAACAAATTCCTGAGTATTTTGTCAAGTGTGTATTCAAATTTATACCATACATTTTTATATATATATATATGTCCAGAATCTTTAGATGCAGAGAATTATTGCACATTGGTTTTTCCCAAAGCAATGCCCCGGCCATAACTGTCGCAATAAATACTCATGGGTCTTGCCCCAATGTACGAGCTCTGTTTACATTATCTTGTGTGAAATAATTTCGAAGTAAAAGATATGAAAGCCATATTTGAAATCAAATTCGAAAATCAAAATCAAGGCCAATGCCGTCAGCGGCTAATGGATTGGATGAGCCGATTGCACGATTGGCTCGATTGCAATTTCAATCGCAATGGCTATTAATGCATGTTGGCATCCTGACAAAATATTGCCAAGCGGCAAAATCAATACAAAACAAACAAACCTAAAAGGTAAGCCCGCTATCAAGCACCTCTGGAGTGTATACCCTAAGGCACGGCTATTTTATGAAAGATATGGAAACAATGGAAACAATCTACAAGTATATATTCATATAAAATACTTTAACTAAAGAAAAATTCCGCTTTGAATCTTTGATCAATATAAAATAAACTACTTTAGCTTCAATTGAGTCCAGGGTATATTCGACGATCATAATCATTTCCCTGATGTCTATCATTTCAATGTCTCGCTTTCAGCTGCAGCGCCAATGTAAAATATAATTGCCTTTGATGTGCCATAACAGTGGAATTGATTTCTGCCATCTGCCATTTAATCAAATTTCCGTAACGCAAATTGATTTGCCATAAAATCTACCTTTGTAAACCAACTGCTGTCATTCCCCTAAGTAGGCCAATCGGTTCTATAACCCCCATTATCAGTACGTTTCGTACTATTGCCGATAAGCGTGAACTGTACTTGGCCAAATTTGAAGAATTTCAACCCATTTTATCCGCCCTTCCGCATGGCGCACAATCGAGCGCCAACTCAGCTGGAAAATGCGCGCAAAATTGTATTTCCGTTAAAAGTTTATGTAAAGTGCAATTTTCATTTTGCAATGTAAACAAAATAATCGTGCATTTTACAGTCCCTCGAATATTAAAGAAAATATTGAGTAAACACAAAAAAGCGAAAGCAAAATTAAAAGCTTTTCAACATTTCCCAACGAACGGGCCCAACAGAGAGAAGTCAGCTTATAGAAATGACGGAAATGTCTGGCCGTTCTGGAAAAGTCTCCCAGATGATAGCTTAAAAAAGTAGATATTACGAGCAATACTTAACATTCCAAATATAAAAAAAAATTCCAAAAATTCATGCAATATTATATTTTAAATACACTTTTCTTCTATAAAGAAAACCCCCAAAAAATTAAATAATATTAAATAACAAATCCAAAAACTTCAGTCAAGTTGAGGAGACATTAATTTATGGCAAACTTTCAGGCACAATGACTGGTAAAAATGAGTCTATCGATGTGAGTAATCTGATTCCGACGCAATCGATATATGCCAGCTAATGCTTATACTTATATTAACTATGACTCAGACTGCAAATCTGCCAAAGATAGAAACATATCTAGACATAATTACATAATAATAATAATTAATTATTAAGATTCAGATGATATCTTGAGGTCATTATCAAAATGCCCCTTGTTCCTTCATGGTAATGAAAATTCAACAAACTGACGGCATAATTCGACACGAATTCTTGCCTGTGTTTATTTTTGTCTTTCTTCTTCACCTTGCGTGTTTTAATAACACGAAAAACTCAGCTCGATTAAAAGTGGAATAAAAACAAATATATAAAATACATAAAAAAAGAATGCCCATTCCAGAGCGGAGCACAATGTTGTGTACATGGCATCCAGTTGAACCGTTTGTTGGGGCCAATTAGCCGGTTTGTTAACTTTTCAGCGGCAATGATCTGCTGGTCCGCCAGGAGCTAAAGAAGGGTATGCTGGCATCGAGATTCCTGTGAACTACTTGAAAGCCCTAAGTTCATAGTTCAACTTAAGGATAATTAAAGAGCTTATCAGAGTTGTAGGAGATAAATCGACACCTCTTCTTAAGAGTTCTTTTCGAGCGAGCATCGGGCAGTCGGTGCACCCACGCTTTCGTTTTTTTTTTCGGCGCCGGCCGCTACAAGCGTATTAGCCCGTAATTATTACAAATGCCTATATTTAATTTATTTTGCTTGTACGCGTTCGCTCGCCTCTTTGCTTTTGCTTTGTGTTTTCAGCTTGCGCTTCTGTTGCTCTGCCTGTTTATTGATTAATGTATCTTGGATGGCGGCGGCGGTACAGCACAAACAAATAATCTTTCATGCAATGCATAAATTAATAAATAATCCACTCAAAATTCAATTTTTGCACGTGTGCATTGAGTGCTATGTAAACACAACTACGAGAAGGTATATATATAATTTCTTTATATCCACGCACATATATCAGCACATCCCGTGACTATACTCAGGTCCACGGGGTATTGATTCGCATGAGACGTGGGTGTATGGTAGTCGTAAAATTTCCAACTTTGCTTGTTTTCATTTTTATTTTTATGGCAAAGGCAGCTCATTAAACGCCGGACTAGCATACATTTTTGAAAGAATTTGTGCACCTGTTGTTCAGTATTAAATTCCTATATAAATCATTATTACTGTTGCTGCTTATTCTCAGCAACACTCAGGAGAACTTTGTATATTTGAAGAACTTTTATCGATTAATTTGTGAATTTTCATCAGCTGGCATAACGGAAGTGGGACCAAATTAAGTAACGGCACAAAGGAAACTCCAAAAGAGAGCCGCATTAACTATTTATGCCAGCTTAATTATACTAGGCAATATCCTCCTCCCAGGAGATTAAGCGCTTTCAAAACTGTTTTCCTTATATGCCCTGGTTTATCTTTACATCTGAAGCTTCACTTACTGTGGAAAGCCAATGTCTATATTCGCCATACAAATAATAAATGCTGTGCCCTATCTCACTGGGAAGCAAATAAGATACAGATAAAGTTAAATTAAGCAAATAAAGAAACCACTTGAAAGCACTTTAATTAGCACTAAGGCAATTGAGATATGCTCTTGGGATATAGAATTTCACATTCATATACTTGATATACAGTATCTGGGTCTGCTTATATTAAGAATTTCTCTATTTTCCCTACTTCTATATATACTTTATTCTATTTTCTTCAATATATTTGTACTTTTCTGGGCACTCACCTGTTTGCTTTGGTTGATTGTAGAAATCGAGTGTTTTGATCTCAGAAGTTTCCACATGGGGCGCGAATCCCTCGTAGAGATCGCTCTCTTCCACAATGCCACTCAGCTTATCGGCCTGGGCCGATGTATCGGCACGATGATACGGCATCTTCTTCGATAGGCTTTTCCTTTTCACAGACGCCGTTTTGGCTCGTCCGTGCTCGATTCTTAATAAATAGTTGTGCCAATTGGTCCTAAAGCTTTGCTATTGCAAATTTGTAATTTGTAATTTGTAATTTGTTGAATTTTGTGACTAGATTAACTGTTGTCAGTTGGAGTTGCTTCTTGTGATTGACTGGCGTTTGTATTTGCGGTTGTTGCGGGGGGGTTCGCTATGCGCAGTTATGGAGACAGAAACACTCCAATACGATGATGCCGCGCAGAATTCATTATAATCAACGATTTAAAACAAATACTGCGAGAGCATACCGGAGCACAGCGTTGAAGTCTGCAAGAGATGAAAGCCAAATATTAAAGTTAATCACCGATTAATTAATCAATTGGGATAGGGAGCAATGCAAGTCGGGATGTGATTTCCAAAGAAAAGAGAACTTTTCCTTAATCATATATATAGTTTTTCGATTGAACAATAACTCATCCAGCTGCAATGCGATCGACGGAACCAGTACACTCATCAATGCTTGGCCAACATGGAATATATTTCTGCCTATTTATTGTTTATTATTATTTCAAATTTACAGCAAATAAGCAAGAATTTGTTGTAATTCAATCAACATCACTCAGATATATATATGAATTTATATATGTACACAAAGAGATGTATATATCTGTGTGTATATATGGATTTACTCTGCATGTTTTATATACGAATATGCATATATATAGTCCTTGTCGCACTCACACACCCGCACAAAGATCTGTGTCATAGAGATTGGTTCAATGACACGCATGAAAAACAACTGGAAACATTTCAATTCATTTGGGCCAACAACGAAAATAATTCCATTTGTAGACAAGGCGTCAGGCGCCTCTGGGCCATAAAATACATGAAACGGCATTAAATGCCAGCGGCAATAAAAATCTCAACTGGCCGCAAGGAGATGGAGAGTAAGGCAGAAAGAGAGAGAGTGAGATAGCGAGAAATTACTTAAGAAGGCTCCCCAATGTCGCCAACAGGCTATGCCCCCCCCCACGACTGAGTGTTGGCCAATTGCCGGTTCTGATTTCGCATCACTTCGCCGCTTTCTAATTAATATTTGGCGAGCTTGAAACCGGCACACATATATCTCGATTGCCAGAACGAAGTGTACAAGTACAAATCATTAGAAGTAAATCTCAAATAAATGCCAGTCAATAGCTGTTTATATGAATCGTCTGGCAAAGTATTTTTAGATAAATAAGCAATTCTTACACTGAAGAAAATTAATTGATAATGCAATTCGAAAGAAGGTAAAATGTGGATTTATCTCTAATTAAAATTCATTCAAATTAATAGTAAACAAAATGTATTTTAGTTTGTATTTTTAAGTATATATTTAGCGAAATATTTACCCAATGTCAATTGCATATATAATCGAAGCACTTTGCGCACGCTGCGTATGCTTATTTAGCATAATACCCGTTCTAATTGGATTGTGTGTGCGGAATAATTAAGCTGAGCTGCATCAGATATAAATTGCAAGTAATTTATATTCAATAATAATTAAAGAGACGCGATAAACAAAAACAATGCCACACAAATGTCAAATATGAAACGCACACTCTTCGTATACTTAATAAGCGTCAACAGCTGCGCGCGCCACATTGAAGCTCAAGCCAAGCGAATAATAGAGAAAACAAATGGAACGCTGACAATAAAAGAACTATCGGGAAAAAAAAATAAATAAAAACAATGTAGTTTTAAAACATTTTTGCGATTTTCATTTGCTATGTTAATTTGCTTCCTCGCGTCGCGAATGCTTTCATTTCATCGCCTGCGCCGCCATTCGCATGCTAACTAGCCGAGCAGAGGGTGCCCCCTCCCCACCATGCTGCCCCACCCACAACAAAAGAGCTACTGCGAGTGTTGACAAAAGCCAAATGCAAAAATTGAATTGCAAATTTTCAATTGAAATTCTGTGCACGTATCGAAAAACCAAGCGGGCAACAACAATCGAAATCGAATTACAGCAACAACAACGAGCATTCGAGATCAACTGCAAATACTTCTTTTAGTTTCATTTGACACTTTTAATGATTTCGCATGTCAGCAACAGCATTCGATGCGGCGCGGGGGCGGGGCAATGACGAACTAGACAGACGGGCCTGATAGATCGTTGCGTTCGACTTGACTTGACACGAGTTGCGAGGCACACAGAATTCACGAGAGACAGTCGGCTGTCAATCGAACAAATGCCTATCGTACACAACAATCGATAAGACACATTGGCGAAAATAAACAGTTACTGCGAAACATATTGCAATTGCGTATTATTGCAGCTAACTGCGAATTTCTTTTCTCCTTAAAGCGGAAATGCAATGGAATCAGAACTATGATCCCGCTTGAAGTCTTTCCCTATCGATACGCAACTTGCTATTAGAGCAATTACCTATCGCTAATTAAGAGTCCAAGATAAGTTAATTAAACAGATAAAACTATTTTGAGACTTTGCAACTACTTACTTACGGCTTATCAGGCGGGTCAAGGCAATGGCAAGCTGATAAAAGGAAAACCAATTGAGACGGCCATTCAGGCTTAATTGGCCTCATTAGTTGCACCTAAGTATATAATTTAATTTGAATCCATGTGCAAATTTCCTTTGTAAGTCAATATTATGCTAGTTGCGCTTGTCAAGGTGCCGCAGTTCTGGGCGGGGTGGGGGCTGGGCAGTTTCGAGTTATTAGCGAAATGTTTACATATCAACTTTGTGTATTTTTCTTCTGTGAGACATTTGTTGACTTTGGCACTTGCATTTCGCAAACAATCGTTATCAGACCGCGAATGCAGCGGCGGCTAATTTGAGCAAATCAAATCAAATCAAATCACTGCTCAGGCTGGCTTAACAGCTTTTTAGCGAATGCCGCTAGTCAATTGAATTCAATTGGACAACGGTTACGAAAAATACAAATATTTTTACGTTATTTGATTAGTCCGCCCACCCGCCCGCCTTCAAGAATGCCGCACAGCACAGAGCTGAGCTAATTAAGGCATTTATGCAAATGTGCTGACAGGGGCTGTCATTCCGTATCGGAGGTCAGACCGACAACCGCCCATCCCCATCGCTCAGCGAGCTAAGCCAGCGAATGTAGATAAATCAGACAACTGAATGAATGAATGAATTTCTGCAATTCGCATTGATATGCGAAAGATTCCATGTAGAAATTGCCTTTCCCTTGCCTTGCCCTCTTCAGCTGCCAATTTACAGAAAATTGTTGGAAAGGTATCTCAAATTTCCAGTCTAATCAACTGCTCTACCATTACAATTTCTAGAAATCTTTTATAATCGATTTGCTTAGCATTACATCACTTCAGCTCATCCATATACTCGGGCTTGATATACATTTGAATAATGCATAAAATATTCATAAACAGGTTATTCCTCCACTCCGATTAAATATGGCGGCTGCCAAAGGCAAAGTGTCAAGTGCTCCACTGGCTGCAGCATAAACAACTCAATTAGTTTACTAGATCGTCGTTGTCTGACCAAAATTCTAAAAAAAAAAACTAGAGTTTAATTTATGGCCAGGTGGCAAGCGCTTGCGCTAATCGAGCGCTCATTGCTCGTAATCGACAGTCAAATTGCAAGCACTTAACCCACATTACATGCGCACACGTACAAAAGCTGTCTGCTATGAGCGCCCTGCTCCGCCAGCCCGACACCCACGCGCGTGACGCAACATGCGGAAGGGGAAACCTATTCTCGTCGCTCAATTGCTTAGAAAATTTCTATGTCAGTTTGTGAAATTGCTCTACAGGAAAACTTTCCAGTGTTTACCCATTGCATTACATATTTATGAATGTTATTAGTCCGATGATGCATGACAACGATGTGGCATAATGTCAAAGTGCAGCACAATGTGCCCCGGAGCTAAGCCCAAGACTTGCTCTGACCCTGAAACTGTATTCCTTTATAAATTAGATTTGAGTGCATGGCAATAGAATGCAATAGAATGAAACATTATCTAGTTAGTGAACATAATAATGAGCTAAGCCCAACTATCCAGGGGAAAGAAAACTATCCGGAGATCGGAAAAGTGATCAACTTGGTAACTATTCGACCTTTCGCTATGAATTTCTAATGCTTCTCGCGCTATATTTCATCGGTATTTTATAACAATTGCCAGTTCTCGAGAAGTAGGTCAGAGGGCTAGGCTTTATTCAAGTTTGAGGTATACTTGTGCCAAATTTGCATGTCATATGAGCCAAAGTGTTCGCGGGGCGTGGTTGGGAAATTAAAAATGACTGCCTAACTGGGCTAAGCTGCTAGCAGCAGGCAGCTGTCAATTCTCACAAGCCATGTCCTTAGCAGGTGCATTGACTTGACACACACACACAAGCACACACTCACACACACACTTGCATGGCCACGCGTCCTCAGGGCCAACAGCATAATGAAATTGTGTCAATTTTGCGTTCGCACAAAAAGCGAGTCAAGAATAATAAAAACCATATTTTCTAAGGGAATACACCCTTCCGAATACCCTGTACCACAACCACAAAACCAGCCAGTAGTTGTAGTTGCTAATATACCCATTGTAAGGGTATGCAAAGAAATGGAAATTATGCCATCATCTGCCGTAGCAAGCTCTTGAAGTACGTGAAAGCAACAAATTTTGAAAATGTGGGCCAACAGCAAGCACATTGAGAGTGTGGCTATTGATAGACTGAAGGAGGGAAGGGCTAGGGGTGGAACGGGCGGGGAGCTCTGTCTGCGTGGGTGGCAACAGCTGGAAAGGACACTTTGCGTCAGCATCAGAGTCAATACAAATACAAACACACAACAAATAGAATTGCGTGGAGACATAAGCCATAAGAGGGTGGGCCAGTGGGAGAGTGGGAGCACGGGAGAGCGGGAGAGTGGAGCACTGGGAGAGCGAATGAGTTGCTATTTTTCCTTTTTTTGCGTGGAGGCATTTAAGAGCGAGCCGTGAAGAGTGCAGAGAGTAAGACTGGGTAAATCAATGAATGGAGCACGCACACAGACACACGCACGCGAGTGCGAGCGAGAGGGCGACAACTAAGCGAATCAACTTATGCTCCAGCGCTTGGAAGGGGGCGAAGGGCAATCAGAGGACACGAGCCCGAGAGCTAGACGGCGCCAAGGAAATCAGCTTGTCAACTGCCGCCAAGGACAAGCAGCCGAAATATCAACCAAAAAATATGGCAATTAAAAAGCAGGCCAAAGGCCACAGCGCGCCAACGGGTCTGACCTGATTTGCACGGACCTACCTGCAGCTGAGACCCCCCCCCCAAGCCTCCCGCGTAGCGAGCCAGCCCCTCGTCTCGATTTTACAAGTTTTGTGGCAGACGCAGCGACGCTGAAAATGCGAACACGCAAGGTTTTCGGTTTTCGGTTTTCGGTTTTTATGTTTCTCTTGCATTTTCTTTGCGAATTTCCTCAACTGTTTTTTTTTTTTTTTGGCAACACAATGGAAAACCTGTACGTTGCACTTGCCACCGCTGCGGGTCATTGAACCGAAATAAAAAA
>JABVZY010000350.1:2465078-2477745 GCA_020883555.1 Drosophila nannoptera | reverse complement strand
CTAACGAGCAAGTGATAATTTTTTGGCGTATTTATTGACATTGTGGCATTGTGGATTCTTTCATGTTCTTTTTGTGGTATCTGCATTGAGTCACATTCAGCCGGAAATGAGCCTTGCCCCCGGGTGGCAGGTTCAAGGTTGCACCCAGCTTAACGCTAGCCCATTGATATCTCAGTTATTCGAGAGAAAGGGAAAGTTAAAGGGCATGGCTGGGGGGCCAGCTGTTTGTTTAGGCTGGCAGCCAGATAAATAGATTCGTTCAACTCGAGCAGGAAGTCATCGATAAGCATTCGAAACTATTTATAGCTAAACACTTTGCTGCATTCTCAATTGTATTCAGATCAAGTGCACACACATATAAAAAAAACAGATGTGCACGGCGTGTAGCTAACAAATTACCTCAATTTTATAGTTCCGGATCTTAAAAAACGCATTCTAAACAATCTCATAAAGAAGAAAAGAAAAAGCTATTGCTCGTAAACTGTTTTCGATTTTATATTCACTTTCAACTTCTATATATATATATTTTTTTTTTAGTTTGTTATCTCAATCATCGAAAATATATATGTGAATATCTCTTCTTGATCCAGTTGGAGTGCAACAAATATAAGCTAAAACACTTAAATATGCTTTATACATTCACCTAATCCTATCGAAAGCCAACGACCTTTGCTCCTCGACTCCTTCTGGCAGCGACCCTCATCAAAGTGATAGATCCCCATCGAGCTGAACCGAATGCGAGGCATGCCGGGCCGGGCCGGGCCGGGGAGTGCGGAGCGTGCGGAGTTCTAAGCGTTTAGTCGCCGGAAGCGCCTGCACCTCCAACGGCCGCAACATTAGCATACAAATGTGTCAGAACAAACAACCAAATAAAGCAGCGAAAGGGACAGCCAGTCCAGCGGAGAGACAGAGAGGTAAGCATAACAAATCCAAGGTGCAGGAGGAAAGAAAGAAAATGAAAAAAAAAAAGAAACTAAAGTATGGAAAATGGCAGCGCGTGATTTCTTGACTAATTTTTATGACACTTTTCACTTTATGACTGCGCACAGTGGGTCGAAAGCCAGGTGAATTTGAATACATTATTGCGTATTGGTTATATATTCATTTCGAGAAAAGAAAGATACTAGTTAAGATATTAAAGAAAAGCTAAAAAAAAAGCAATATAAAATATCTAAGAAATTCTCGTTTGTAATTCACAGTTAATTTAATTTGTTTAAAACTTCGAATTTATGCAAAATACATTTTCGGAAAATTCTCTCCAATAAGAGACCATTAGAGGCAAATGCATTTTATGATATTTTGCGGGATCTAAAAAGTTTCTGCTCCTAACGAATTGATACGATCTCTGGAGCCACTGTGCCTTACGGCCTCAGGCTAATGTGAAAATTATCTGTTTTTCTATTTTGTTACTCGAAGAATATTTACGAGTTTTAAACTTTTAAGGCAACTCTCCGATCGTGTTGGTACATAAAGTTTTTTATCGCTGCAGCCGAATGGTGACCGAGGGGTGGGGAGGACGGTATGAAGTAGAGGGAGGGGCAGTAGGTCCGTCTCATAAAATTGTTTCTTGGCCTCACTATTAAAAACAATAAATGTCAAAAATGTTGCTGTTTCACAGCGTTTCTCTAATAGAGCTGACGACGACGGAGAGTGGGGCGAAGAGGGCTGGTGGAGGGGGGAACGACTTCGCTCGCTTTTAGCCATGCAAATCACGTAAATTATGGCCACGGCCGTATAATTTCTTATCGCCCGAACATGATTTCAAATGATAGACGGCAACTGCAGCAGGACGAACGGGACGACTGACCGGGCGGACAAATGGACGGGACGGATGGACGAACGGCTGGCCAAGATTTAGTGGGCGCGACAAGTTTTGAACTTACTTTGCCGTCACGTTGGAGGAGGACAGGGGCAGCGGTCTTGCAGGAGATTGGCTGCAATTGCCAATTGGCAACACGCATAAATTGAGAGCGCCGTCGTTTTTATCTAATCCGCGGCATCTGTGCGGCGACGGCAACGGCAACGGCGACGGCGACGCGTACATTAGTTGGCCCGGCCTATTGGCTGGATGTGGCCCGGGACTCCGTCCCGACGACAATCGACAGGCAATAAATCACCAAAGTTGCCACAGAACATTTTACGCCAACAAAAATTTATGTGCAACCGATAAAAATCGGAATCGGCATCGGAATCGAACATTAGAATAAATTGTCAGTCCGTCGCGGCGCGTCGCATTGCATCGCCTCGTCGTCGATTGGGTCGGAAAACCCCACCTAAATAGCTGGCATTCCAGAGCAGCACAGTAAACACTCATTAGACGAAACTTTGAAATAGAAAGTGGGCGTCAATATGGCCTAGTCGTACTTATGTTTCATTGGAGGAAAATATCTAATTCCCAATTTATTAGCCAATTCATTAGCCAATTGTCAGAGCAGCGATCTTCCATTTTATAGCTAGCATTCCCTCTAGCTAGCACGCTCTAAATTATCTGAATAAGCGCCATCTGAATGCCAACACATGTTGCAAATGGGGAAAACCTCGCCTGGGAAATCCCCATGAAATCATAAGCACAATTGCAGTAATTATATATTTTTTATTGTCAAGTTTTTTTAGCTTACCTTTTACTAGTTCTCCTTGCTCCTGGCCGCCTTCTGACACGCCTCCTAGTATCTCCTTCTCAGTCTCCCCTGCACTGTGGTGTGCCGTTAAAAGCACGTTCCTTCAGAAGGACAATAATCCGACGCGTCGTCGTTGCCGCCTCTGTTTGTGTGCGTGCGTTTATGAATGTGGATGCCCGTGTGAGTGTGTTTGTGTCCGAAGTGCCGTTATTGGCGGCGCGTCGACGCTGCTAGCGGAGTATAATCCAATAATCCAACACGAATGAGCGTGTGCAGGCAGAAATTGCAAAAAATAGACACAGACAACAACAACAGCAACGAAATCCAACAGCAGGAACAGCACTGTGCCGCTAGTCCTCTTCTTTTGCTCCTTCTTCTGCTTCTTCTTCGTGCCCTGTGCGTCTATGCCTGTGCGTGTGTTTCTATTTTTTTTTTCTTTTGGAACGACTGCGACGCAGCCGCTTATTTAGTAAATTAAACTTTTCACTTTTTGCAATTTACCCACACAAAATGGAAAATGGAAAATGGGCAATTTACTTTCTTTCGTTTCGGTTTTACTCAATTCACAAATACACAACAGCAACAATGTGAGCGCACGCACACATATTCAACAATAAACAAAGCGATGCCGACGCTAGCGTCGCTGCAATCAGCTTGTCTCAACCTAGCCAAACAACAACAACAAGAGTAAATAGCGGCTACGGCAGCGTCGGCGGCGGCGTCGGCGGCAACAACTTTGCTGTAGTACACAAAAAAAAATTCCTTTTTCACTAAGTGCTAAGCGTCGCAGTTGCTATCGACGTCGCCGTCGCTGTCGCCTTGCTAGCCTCCTTTTATTTGTATATATGTATTTTTGTATTTAGTTGTTGTTGTTATGTATTACACTTCTACTGCTATTCCATTCTTTTATTAATGACATTTCACCTTTTTCCACAAAACCGACTTGCCAGTCGCCGCGTAAATTTTTTTTTCATGTGCGACACTCACCGTAAATTTACTGCTGATAATTAAATAGACACTCTCACTTTGCACACACTCTTAAGGAGTAATTGTTGCAAACGACTCGGTACTCATTTAATAAACATTAGAAATTTTGTTTTTTGTTTTTCGATTTTCCGCAAAAACACAACAAAATTTCAATCAAGCGGCCGGTACACGCGCGCACACAACCGTTCGAAATCGCCGTCAATTCCAGACTGTTAAGCAAATGTTACTGCGACTGTTGTACTCAAAATGGACAAGAGTATTTTGCTGTTATCAACAGCTGAGCTCAGCCGCAAAATGTCGACTGTTAAGGTATGCGCACTATTTGTTTCTGAATCACTGAAAAAATGTAATATGAATTGACATAAATTTAAAAAAATTACGAATGGCATGTATATCTTAAATTGTATTTATTTTAATTTTTAATATTGCTTATTTGTCAGTCTAGCTGTTTTCCGGCCAGCACTTACACCGCTGCTCCGCTCTCTGAGCCTATGTTAAGTTAACAGAAAGCGCTCTCGAAGTGTATGACCGCATGCAGCACAATTTGGTATTTTAATACTAAAAGAATACTTGTTCCACATGGTTGCACACAGTCTCCCTCTGCTTGAATTTGAAGTATTTCTTTATTACAAAGAATTAAAATATAACAATATTATACTTATACTTATAATTCAGCTAAAATAAAATAAATTGATCATGAAATCAAAATAATACCGAACATAATGTAACTTCTTTGTACATCTTTTGAACTGAAATTTAAAAGAGTTCATGGACTGTCATAAGCTAAATGATTTCGAGTAATATAAAGAATATAGCGGATAACGGTTAATTTAATGAAAAAGTTTTCGAGTAATCACGAAATTAAATAGCCCATGCAATACACAGAAAAGTAAATGCTCCATATACATCCGTAATTGTTTCATTTTTCTTATTGCAAATAATTCTCAATTCTTTACTCACATACAGAAAATATTAAATAATATTAATTTAAAAAACATAAACAATGATAAAATTAAGAAATACATTTTGACCTGCATATGTGAACAGATATCAGAAGTAATGTGTAGAAATATTTTGTATGGAAAAACTATATATTTTTATTTCACGGCTTGATAAGATAACACACACAATCGCCTGCTAACGTGCACACAATCATAGAATTATTAACAAAAGCGTGAGTATTTTAGTGTTTATGGAAAATCTGATTAGTTGTCGTTTGGTTGTGAAGCCGGCAAGTTCCACTCGGCAAATCGCGGGCAGTACGAATAAAAACATTGAGTATTGCACAATTCCGGCGGAGTAGCCGAAAGCGCAGAAGAAAAGAGAGAAATCGCTTTACAATGTCGTCATCCAACGTTAATTTGTTATTGTTGTTCTTCTTGTTATATGTGGCTTTGGCAGCCTGTATATCAATAGGTTTGTGCTGCAATTCGGCAACTGTTATATAAGAAAGTGTCCGAATTCTCTTTTGCTCTCTTTGCAGACGAGAAATGCAACCATTCGGTTGACAGCTGCGATCAATGCCTCAATACGCACATTAGCTGCGCCTGGTGCACGGACACGGTGCGCATTTCGCTCTCAGCTCTCGCTCTCTCTCTTCACGTGTCCGCTCTCTTATTTGCAGACCTACGACATTCGCTGGCGCTGCCTCTCTCGCGAGACGCTGCTCAGTCTCAATTGCAGCGAAGCGAATATCTATGAGAACCAACCGAAGATGGAGCTGCTCCAGCAGCGTCCCCTCAAGGACTATGAGTCAAGCGATGACCAGGCGGTGCAGGTGAAACCGCAGCGCGCCTTTCTTAAATTGGTTAAAGGTGCGTAATCTTATCGCTCTCCCTCGCTCTAGCCTCTGCGCGCACACACACACACTCTCGCTCTCAGTAGTTATTAAATAATACCACATGTATTACAGTTAACGGCGTTTCACCTAGTTTTCGACTTCCCTTTTAGTATGGAAAATTGTGTCATCGCGCTCTGTTTGCTTAGCAAATCGAATTTGGTGTGAGTGTGTGTGTGTGTGTTAGTGTGTGTATGCTTTGGTTATCAACAAGTTCTGCGTCACACTGGAATTAATCATTTATATTATTAGTCGAAAGCGTGGGAATCAGCTACGTTCATTGAACCTTAAGTTTAAATGCATACCTAATCTTAGAGAATTCCAGGGAAAGAGATAAAGAACAGCTGAAGGAGTAAATATAATTACGAATCTATCACATGATAACGTTTCAATTTGTCAGCCTAATTGATTGATTGCAAATTAGCATAGGAATAATTCAAATTGAATCGGGCATAGCTGATAATTAAATTCTTATTGGAACGCAGCTGTGGAAATGTTCTTATTTGCAAAGTCTTTCTGCTCTTCAAGATACTTGTATCTATTCTTGTTCTCTCGATTATCCGTATCCGTATGCTTATTTTTATCCATCTCTTAGACTTATCCCTATCCTTATTTTTATCTTTTCTCTATTATCCCTTAGGCTTATCCCTATCCTTATTCATATCCTTACTCTATTATCCCTTAGCCTTATCCATATCCGTATCGCTATAGTTATTCTTACCCTCTATCATTTATCATTTATCCTTATTCCTATCCTTCTCCTTATCCCCATCCATATCCATATCCCTATCCTTATCCTTATCCATATCCCCATCGATTCATATCATTTTTATTAGCTGCTACTGCAACATGTTGAGGCAGGTCGTCCACAGCCTTATTGGCAATGGTGTGGCACTAAGAGCACTCATTTCGGATAAGCGACTTTTCAATTGACGCGCATTAAAAGTGAGTGCAAAAATAAGTCAGGAAAGACGAAGCAAATGCAAAGTATAATTATGGAATGGGCTAAATTGCAGGCTTAAGGATTTAAGGAAGACAAGCATTTAACATGGGTGCGAACAACGCCGCGGCTCGATAATGAAGGGTTCGCGCTTTGGAGTGCTGTGCAGTGGAGTGTAGTGGACAGTGTAGATAGGGGAAAGGGGGGGATGTGGAGCAGACAATGCTTAACTACTGGTGTCCGCATTTCCATGGCATCGCAGCCTATAAAAGAGCTCGTAAATGGCGCACTTAACCCCTTGACTTTACGACCCGTTGTAAAGTCCGTTTCGGGCGGGTGTGGAGGGTCTGGTGTCTATGGCAAATTGCAATTCCTTGCTCTCCTTTTGGCAGGCAACACGCAGCGCATCCGGCTGAACTATCGGGCGGCACGCAACAATCCGCTCGACTTGTACGTGCTGATGGATCTCACCTGGACGATGCGGGATGACAAGGATACGCTGCAACAGCTGGGCGCCGAGCTGACGCAGACGCTGCGCAATCTAACGGATAACTATCGCCTGGGCTTCGGCTCGTTTGCGGATAAGCCGGCCATGCCGATGATCATGCCGCAGCTGCGGGATAATCCCTGTGCCACCGAAAGGCTCAGGTGTGAGCCCACCTATGGCTATCGCCATCATCTGAAGCTCACGGAAAACATTGAGGCCTTCACAGAGGCCGTCGCGAACAGCCGGATAACGGGTAATCTGGATAATCTCGAGGGCGGCCTGGATGCTCTGATGCAGGTGATTGTCTGCCCCGACCAGATCGGCTGGCAGCAGCAGGCCCGCAAGGTCGTTATCCTTGTTACCGATGGATTCATGCATCTCGCTGGCGATGGCCTCCTGGCGGGCGTGGTGCAGCGCAACGATCGCCAGTGTCATCTGGATAAGAAGGGAGAGTATACGGGCTCGCTGATCTACGATTATCCGTCGCTGGAGGAGATCTATCGCGAGCTGTTGCGACGCAAGATCAATGTCATCTTCGCGGTCACCGAGGAGGTGTTCGGCACCTACAAGGAGATGAGCGGCCTCATGCAGGAGATCAGCAACGTGGAGATCCTGAGGGCCGACTCCTCGAATATACTGGAGCTGCTCAAGAAGAGGTGAGTGAGCCCAAGGCGATCCAGACATCCTTTTCCTCTACCTCCTGTCTCTCTCCCCCTCTCTCTCTCCAGTTACGAGAGCTTCATCAAGCGCACTCAGTTCAACGACAACAGCCCGGACTTCATCAGGCTGGAGTACTACACGGACTGCGCCGGACAGTTCCCCAACCTGCGCAAGCGCAACTACTGCAACAACGTGAGCGTGGGCAAGGAGGTGGAGTTCTTTGTGGACGTCACCCTGCTGGATTATCCGAAGAATGGAGCACTGGTAGGTAGACCAGGGAACAGCTCAACCTGACCCGAGCCAAGCTAATCCGCCGCAACTCCTTGCAGAACCACAAGATACGCGTGGAGGAGGCCTCGCTGAGCGAGCACATGGACCTGGACGTGGAGCTGCAGCGTCCGTGTCCCTGTGTGGAGGAGGCGCAGCCGGAGGATGAGTACGCGCGCTTTCAGTGCAACAACCAGGGCTACATGAACTGCGGCATGTGCGTGTGCGACGAGAGCTGGACGGGCACGTTCTGCAACTGTCCCACGGATCCGACGAATGCCACCACGAATGAGGCTCTGCTCAAGACCTGTCGCCGGCCGCTGGACAACAAGGGCGACCATCTGGCCACCGAAGTGTGCTCCAACCACGGCGAATGCGAATGCGGCAGCTGCTTGTGCGATTCGGGCTACATGGGGAGCTACTGCGAGTGCCACGACTGCGTCGACTGCGACCTGGAGCGGGCGGACTGCGAGTGCGGGCAGTGTGTGTGCAAGTACGGCTGGTCGGGCAATCGATGCAACTGTGCGGTGTCCTTGGACGCATGCATGGGACCCACCGGGGAGATATGCTCGGGCCGTGGCGTCTGCGACTGCGGCTCGTGCAGCTGCTCGGATCCGTATCTGGGCGAGTTCTGTGAGATCGACGCGGAGAAGGACAACAAACTGTGCCAGTTCTACGAGCCGTGCGTCACCTGCCTGATCGAACAGAAGCAGCACATCCGCACCTGCCCCAATCTCGACGAGCTCTGCTCCAGCGCCCAGAGCAACGAGCGCTTCACCTACGTCTTTGTCGACGAGCTGGAGGCGCAGACCGTCTGCCTGGTGCGCATCGTCAACCGGCAGGGCGTCCAATGCGACAGCTACTACAACTATCAGGTGCTCGACCATGCCAACTACCTGGCCATCAAGGCCAACGACTGCCAGCCGGTGAATGTGTACGCCATGTTCGGCATCATTTCCCTGTTCACCATCCTGCTGGGCCTGATCATTATCGGCCTGATCTGGTGGTGTCTGCGCCGGAAGGATGCCCGCGAATGCGCTAAATTCCATGCGGAGGTGGCCAAATGCAAGCGACAGGAGAATCCCATCTACAGGGATCCAGTCGGGCGTTACGAAGTGCCCAAGGCCCTGAGCGCCAAATACGACGAGAATCCATTTGCCAGCTAATGCAAGGGGACAGCTCCACGATGGATTCGCTAGTATTAAAGTACAGGTCTAGTCTAGGAAGTGGAAGGAACAGAAGGGTAAAGCCCAAAGCTTTTGGTTTATAGGTTAAGTTAGGGGGTAAGAGTACTTTTTTGAATAGGCCGAGAACAATATTTAGCCTGGCAACAAATTTTTTAGGGTTAGACTTCTGTTAAGGATCTGTTAAGCCAAAGCTGTTAAGTTGCAGTTGTTGACGAGGAGGCTGAATGGCTGCTCTGAAGAAGAAGCAGCGAATGGCGAGTAGACGAATATGTTAAGAGCCGAAAAAATGTAAAAGGAACTGTTAATTCGAGTTATTAGAAGTTGCTAGAGAACTGTTAAAGAAGAGCTGTTAAAGAGGAGCTGTTAAAGAGGAGCTGTTAAAGAGGAGCTGCTAAAGAGGAGCTTTTCAAGGGGAGCTGCTAAAGAGGAGCTACTAAAGAGGAGCTTTTCAAGAGGAGCTGCTAAAGAGGAGCTACTAAAGAGAAGCTTTTCAAGAGGAGCTGTTAAAGAGGAACTGATTCATATATTGCTGTTAAAGGGAACTGTTAAGAAGGAACTGTTACGAAAGGCTGCTAAATTGAAGCTTTTAGATTTGTTAGACTTTTCAATATGAAGCTGAATCAGAAGAGAAGAAGCTTGATTTATTTTTCTAAGAACAGATTATATTCCAAGAAGCCAAGTTCGCTAAGCTCTATTCCTACCTACGCCCTCTATTCCAATAGAATTCAGTTCTGTAAAGGAAATGATAGTAATTCCCACCCTATAAATAAAACAGCTTTTGTTATATTTTTTAGATATTTGTATTTGTATTTTCTATATTATTGTTCTTTTCATTCGATAAATTATCAACTAAACATTCGTTGGATTGGATTAGCTAGTTAATATGAAAAGTTTGCCATTAGTATTTGTAAGTTCGTTTCGACAGAGACTAACTAAGTTGTAGTTCAATTAGTATTAAAAATAACGCTAAATTGTATTTAAGAAAAATATATATATATATAAATGTTTTGATTAAAGAGTTGCTTAAACAAAGTTTACCTACGGCAAAAGTCGGTCGCGGCCTAATCTGTATATATTCATATATAGAAAAGATTGGTGAATTTCCGTATAGAAGAGGGGGACTACAACCGAGGGGAGAGGCCGCCCGAACATGACTCTCGCTCTGTACAGCTTTAAAGGACTAATCGCAACTGAGGGCCCCCCTGGAGGGCCATCGTAACTAAATGTAATATCACTAGACTCGTAGCTTAAAATTACTAAATGTGCTTCTGACCACGAATCCATCCGCAAAACGTACGAAGCGGACGATGAGGGTGGAGGGGCGTGGCAAAAAAATACTCACAGAGAGAAACAAAGTGGAAACGGGGAAAAAATGCCAAAAACACAAATTCAATTACACACATAACTCGTAAAATGCAAAAACAAGAAGCACGTGGCTGTGGGGTGAAGACGGGAAGACTCCTCAGAGCACCCGCTCGCCCAGCGACGGCGTACGCTGGATGAGCATCGAGGGTGACTTCGAGGGCAACGCGGCACTGGCGCTACTCAGCTGGGCATCAAGGGCGGCCATATCCGCGGCGGTGGAGGACGCGATGAGGTTGGCATTCGTTGGCTTGCTGCTGGAACTGGGCAGGCCATGCGGCGAGGCATCCGGCACCAGGCGACGCAACAAGCCGCCCACACAGCCCCAAGGGAAGGTCCTGTGAATAGGCAAAGCAGCGCAAAACCGAATGAGACACACAAAATAGACGAAGCGAATGTAAAGGTAAATGTTATGCATTATTAAAGTGGAACACATTAAAGCACAGCCCGGGCCGTGCTGCTTTACAGTCACACTGATTGCCAAATGGCTAATAATTCACAGTTTGAATGCATATCGGAATGGCAATAGTTCACGTGGTTAGACAATAAGTTCCCCCCTCCTCTTCCCTTTCCGGGGGTTGAAGCGAGGGAATTGCGACTGGCCGGCACAGAGGAATCTGTATACATGTTCTGGCTGCAGTTAGCAATTTACTCGTGGAGTCTGCAAGAGCTGGCCAGCCAGCCGCGTAATGCCATTCATTTGCATTCCTTGGAGCTCTCATTAAGACATTTCCTTCGTGTTTGCTTACCACTTGAAGGAGAGCAGGAACTTGATGAAGCCGGGTATGACCGCAAGCTTCTCGTTCTTCTTAATGGCCGAGATGACACGATCGGCCACATCGTTCGGATTCAATGTGGGCACCCATCTGCAAGAACAGTTTAAGGCTGTCAGTATTTCGCATACACTCGAGCCACGCCCATAAACGAGCTCACCTGGCGTTCACGTCGTCAAACATGCCCGTCGCCTGAATGAAGAACGGGCAAATGCAGGTGGTTTGTATATTCGTATGTCCAAGGACTTCCAGCTCCAGACGGAGCGCCTCATCAAAGCCAACCTGTAATTATTGCCAGAGCATCGAGTACGGTAAGTAGTGCGAATACTTTTTGCGCACACTGTTGCCAGACATACCGCCGCAAATTTACTGGCACAATAATCGACCAATTTGCTAATGCCAACATGGCCAGCCAGCGAGGCGATCGTCACGATATGTCCACGTTCCTTCTCGATCATTTTGGGCAAAAACGCTTTTGCGGTCTAGGCAAAATGACAACGGGTTATTATAAGAGTGTGTGTGAGTGAGAGAGAGAGGGAGAGTGTGCGAGTTCAACTTACCCAAAAGTGTGCCATAACATTCACATTGAACGAACGCTCAATCAGATGGTCCGGCGTATCCAACAGATGCAGCCCGGACACAACGCCAGCATTGTTGATCAGCAAAGTAATCTGCAAATAAGAGTTGTTAATATTTTTATGGATTCGCCAGGCAATTAACTTGCAGATAAACATAAAAAAAAAATCCCACTAATTTGCATGATGGGAAACTTCATTCTCGACTTGGCCGAACCTCTCGGGTGCCTCCGCGGGCGCGCCTAATTGCCCTAGTTCCCTGCTCGAGGAAAGAGCATTAAAGCTCCGTCCATTCAGGCGCCTTTTCCTATTATATATATCTATATAATTCAACTCGCCCGTTAAATAATTCGTTACGGTTCCGAATCATTCACCGGAAAACGAAAAAGTGTAATTATTTCATTACAAAATAGTTTTGCTGGCAAAGCGCCGCGTGCGTAATATGCATGAAGATGAGTTCGAAGCAACAACAAATGAAAACAGTTGGTAAAAAAATAATAATAATAAACAAGAAACAAAAAAAAAAGTGTAACAAGTCAAGGTCTAATTGCAAATAATGTAAAATGCTTGAAATATAAATCTGATTTCTTCAATTAAATGCGGCGTCTCAGCTGTTGCTGCGGCTGTTGCCACTTAAACAACAAGTCCGGCAATTCATTTAAGAGCAACAGCAACAACAACTACGACAAAAGCTATCATAGCAACAACAGCCCGAACAACGACGCACAACAAATCCAGGCCACTGCGAGTTCAAGTGCACCGCAGCTTACGGGCGTACGGCCGTACGGGCGTAGGGGCGTAGGGGCGGCGGGTCGCACGTTGCGTATGCGCGATTTCAATTTACGAAGCACCGAGCGCTAAGGAGCTGAGCAAAACATTTAACGAGGCGTGCATTAAACTAAAACAATAACAAAGCAGCAGGCACAACGCTTATTAAAAATATTAAATGTACTATTTCAGAGACCAGACGGCGA
>JABVZY010000350.1:2409434-2421256 GCA_020883555.1 Drosophila nannoptera | reverse complement strand
GTACTTCATAGCACGTAAGGTTTCAATAAAATCACTAAAATACTCAAGAAGGGCGTCTGCTCATGCGATTTGATCTAGCTATATAGAGAATATAATGCAAGGCATTATGAGATCGAAGAGTCAATTGATAAGCTAATGTCTAGGTCTGCGTCTAGGCACGGAAACGCGACAAGGAAATGTCTCAAGACAATTTAACGCATGATATTAAAGAAGGAAATGGATTTCAATAGAGATCTTTAACAAAATCAAGAAATATGTACGACGCAGATTATATGCCTGACATTGATTGATTGTAAAACAATAGGAAATGAAGAAAGTTGAGAATTCAAGATGATTAGTTAAAGGTTAAACTGATATGCTGAAACTGAACTATTTGAGGAAATTAACTGAACTAGCTCACATAAAATATCGTTAAGCATTTGCAATAAAGTATAAAAGATAGTAAGTAAAATTTGACTTTAGATTGTTCCTATTCTTCCTTTTCCTTTTGGTATTTTTGATATCCATGCTAATATCATTATAAGACTTACCGCATTCACAGAACTGTGTACACCCCGGCCGACTATCAGCGGGCCGCTGCTCTGCGCCGTCTGTGTGCTTTCGCCGGAGCTCTGTTTGGCCATGTAGGTGCCAAAGGTGGCGTATTGCAGCAACTGCTCCGGCGGCTGGGCAAAGGATATGGGCGCGGGTGCATCGTCCATGGTGCTGTGACCGGGCGCTGCCAGATAGACAATCTCCTTGTTTTGGGTCAGCATATGCAGTGTGGATTGCGACTGCCAGTCCACATTGATCGAGCTCTGCTTGGGCTGGCGACGTGGCAGCCAGACCAAACCGTGTAGCTTGGGCAGATTACTCCTCTGATAGATGGGCAACGGCACATTTGGCTGAAAGACGTGCACTGTAGACAGACAGAAAAAAGCTATCAAGGACGAAGAAAAGCCAAAGCATAATTGTAGCTACACACGTTCATTGTTGCTTGTGACGGCAGCTATCAGATTGGTTATCGGATCGAAGGCCATTTGCCGCACGGAGAGTTTGAGGCCCGCTTGCAACCGTAACGTCATTAAGTTCCAGATGAGCACACGCGACTCGGTACATGCGATCAGCAGATGCGCTTGCGCGCCAGCTCCGAATTGCACATGTGTTATTTGGGCAACTGTCTGGAGCGGTGGTGCAGTTTTGCCTGGATGCATTTCCAACCGTTGGCGTAGCTTGACCTTCAACAAATCTGGAGTTTTGGTGGTCTCGTCCAGGCTGAGCGTACTGAAGAGGGGCAACAGGTCCTGTGTGACAACCTTGCAGTAGCTACTCCGCCTTCTTTCGAGCCGTGACAGACGTGATTTCGCCTTGAAGCGATACCGTGGCAACAGGCGATTCAATCGTGCCTCCAATCTCTTAAGACGGACATCAACTGAACCCGGGTCTACTACGCATTTCTGCATATGTTCCATCAGCCGCTTACGGGCATCCTCAGGGACGGTACACTGAATGCCGAATCGACGTAACAACTGTAGCTTTTGATGCAATCCCAGTTCAGACATTTTCATGATGTAGTTGAACACAGACTCCAGATTCTCCCTGGCCGAAGGATGATTATTCGTCTTCGGTTGCGTGGTCGGGGCACCGTCCATCAGATCTCGCGCTTGTTGGACCATCTTCGGATCGTCGCTATCCAGCAACGTGTTTAGCATATTCCACAGCTTCTGCTTCCGTTCTGAGTACTCTGTGCGTGTACCATTTATCGGCATCGGCGCTAGACGCAGTTGTGCTTTCACCACAACACCATCATAGCCAGCTGGTGTGCTCAGGGCATGAAGCAGTGCCAGCGACCGTCCATCGTACAGTACAGTTGTGTTACCATAGCCGGCCGCTAGGATGGAGCCATCCTGCGAGAAGCAAATAGAGCCAATTTTCCCCTCTCTATAACTCGTGTGCGCCACACAGCTCCACATGATACCACGCTTGTAGATGTTCTCTGAATCACCCATGCTCCACAGTTTGATTATATTGTCCTTGCCAGCGCTGGCACATCGCAAATTATTGACCTGAAAATGATTGGAGAAGACTATCGCCTGGAAACCATGATCATGCGGTAGCTCAATGTTTGTATTCAGTTTGTAGCTGTACGCAGGAAAACAAATTTGAATAAATATACAATCCATAGAGTATTAGAGAATCAGTATATCTACCTTTGTAACTTCTCCTCATATTGCCAAAATTTGAGCCGTAGTTCAGGGAAATTGCGGAGATCATTATACTCCTCGCCCGTGGCCATCCAATCAATGTTGAAAGCTGCAGTTGTCACGCACGTATTGTAAATGATTTTCTCCGCTTCCTCTGAGTTCACATTGCCATCCACGATTTTTAACTGAAATATTTTACGATATAGGGTTAGCATTTACATGGAATCATCATATCAATATGCTTACATTATAGAGCAAACTCTTTGTGTAGGCCGAGAAGAACTGCAAGTGCCCGATCCGTCCGTTGAGGACCATGGTGTTCGTGCGCGGATTCAGACGCAGACCAATGGGAAACATCGACCTGCCTGTCTTGTCGGTTAGCGCATAGGTGAAATGCTGTAACGTCGACAGAAGCTTCGTTTCGCTGGGCCTTACGAATTGCAACGCATTGTCGTCGGTACAGACAAGCACATGCTCGTTACCGTCGCTGATCACAATGTGTCTTACGATGCTGGACATGCGCGGTATAAACTCTCGCTCATCCTGGTTGGCTAGCCTCCACTTCACCAGCACATTTTCGTGCCCAGCACTGTAAAAACTGACTCCGGTCGGCGTGAAGGCTATGCTGGTTACGCTCGTGCTGTGCCAATGATAGTCCGTGTAGAGAACACGTTGCTGGTCATCAAATTGACGCCAAAGAACGACCCGTCCTGATTCATCGCCAGTGGCAACCAACTCCTCGCACGGACTCATCCGCACACACGTTATTAACGCTTTGGACTGATTCTGAAAGCGCCAGAACTTCCAGGTTTCATAGTTGATGAAGTACAAGTATTTTCCCTGCGACAGTACTATGTACTTGAATGCGCCTTTGCCAACGTCCACCAGCGGATCTCGCAGTCTGTAGAGGGTAAATATGAGCAACAGATTAGCGATGGATACAATAGGGTCCAAATTCAAATGCACCATTAATTCACTATTCATTTCTTAGCTTGATCAGAATCCCAGAACGATTCCCAAATCATGGAAGCAATGCAACTTCGATGTCTTGACATATTGTGGCCATTCCAATCTAGAGTCAACTTACTTTAAATTGATGCCGCACTCGATCAAGAGGACAGCGCCCGTATTGGTATTGACCACGAACCAGCTAACCTGGTCGCCACTCTTTGCTTTGGCAGTCACAAAGGCGCACGCGGTCTCTCCATCCCTGTACATATTAAGCAGATTGAACGATAGAACGCGCATGTTTCCTTTCCCAAGCTTCAGCTTAATATTTTTCTGCAGCACGCCTGTTCGCCAATGCCATCGCACCACTTGCCCCGTGGCGGTACAACCAAGAAGCAGCTCTGGCTGTTTCACATCCAGCTCCAAGCTTATCAACGGCTCCGTTATATCCGTTAGTTCACGTGTCAATTCACCGGTGCTGGTGACAAACACCTGTATCTTGACGCCACATCGCACAAAGACAAATCTATGTAAATCAGGGAAACGGTAAATATTAAGTTTCAAATATTTTTTCTTTAATAGTTTAAACTAACCTTCCTTGCGCAGAAAAAACGGGCGGATATTTTATAATGTTGCCGCCAGCCAAATGCTGCAGCTGGAGCCCGTCTTCGTCGAAATTCATGACAATGAGAACTCTTCAGCCTTGTGTAGCAGTCTGAACTGCTTAAACACTTTAATTCCGTCGGTATTAATTAATAATTAGTTAAATTCTCTAAAGTATTTGCATACAAAATCAGAAACCGCACGTGTAGCCGCGTTTTGCAGTGTTGATAACTTCGCCGCCCTTGGTGTTGTAAAACAACCATATGCAACGGAATACGAAGCAGCGAAGATTATTCGATAACAGACAACGAGCGCGAAAGTTTTATTTGCTTGAAATGAAGTACATTATATTCACATTCGTAATTATCAAAGGACATTACAATAGAAATACATGTAATTGTACTGTAATTATATTTAATTAGCTTGTACAAATCAATTGCTTATGGCGACAAGTAAAATTGAATTATGAGGTAACTGATGTGTGGATATCATTAAACAGAGAATAAACTGTCATACAACAATGTGACAGATAAGAAATAAATTAATAGAGGGCATAATTTGCCATATTTAAATATCTGGAACAGACACTTTAACAGAGTTTTGTGACACACGTTGATAGCCAGGTGGCTGGCATGTTATCGATAGACGATAATTCATGGTATTTTGTGGCTAACGAACTACAGCCCACAGTACAATAAAATATAGTGCAATAAATGGATAAACTAATGTTCGGCGCATAGCAAGCGGCACTAAATAAACAGCTGCCACGTGTCCGGATAATTTTATGCAATCCGAAGGTGCGATGACGATTAAAGACGAAACCATTACAGAGATAACAGTAACAGTGAACGACATGTGCAACGTAGCAAACAAACGTTGCAATGTAAACAACTTGCGGGCAAGTTGTACGATTCCGTTAAAAATTCCTCTGCTTCTGCTGCTCACATCTTGCCTGGCTCGTGTCACCTTTGCCGAGCCTCTGAAAGTGGTCTATGCTGTAAATGCTGGTGGAGATGAGCACACCGACCAGAACGGAATTCACTACGAGGCGGATCCGTTGAACGTTGGCATTTCATCGGACTACGGCAAGCATTTACTGATGATTGGCCGCGTGCCGGAGCAGGACGAGGTTCTCTATCGCACCGAACGCTATCATACTACCACCTTTGGCTATGATATACCAACCGATGGTGACGGCGAGTATGCGCTGATCATGAAGTTCTGTGAAGTGTACTTCGATGCGCCCAATCGCAAGGTCTTCGATGTGTTGCTGAATCGGAAGCACACGGTCGTCAAACAGCTGGACATCTACAATCAGGTGGGACGCGGCTCGGCGCACGACGAGGTTGTCTACTTCAAGATTAGCAACGGGCGCATGCACTATGAATACGAAGGTGAAATCGAGACCTCGGATGTGCGCAACGGTCGCTTACGGCTGGACTTCATCAAAGGTGCTCTGGACAATCCGAAAATTAACGCCTTCGCCTTGCTCAAAGGAGATGTCTCTCAGCTGCCGCGCCTGCACAACACCGAGGCGAGCGAACGTCGTGCCGAGCCCGACGACGAAGAGAAGTCGCGACAGGCCCAACCCAATCGCGACAACCAGCAGCAGCAGGAGCGCATCGTGCGCTATAATGAGAAGACGATACATCGGGGCTTTGACGATGATGAGGATTTTGATGACTACGACCTAGAGGAAGGCGAGCCACAGCTGCACCTGACGCAGCAGCAACAACAGCCGACGAAGATACAACAGCAACAGCAGCAGCCAACGAAGGGGACAAAGCGATCACGGAGCGGACCACGTCAGCCGAATCCTTACTCCATGGACGACTCTTCCATACTGATGCCCGTCTTTATAGCCATAGGGGCGTTCATTCCCCTGCTATTTTGCCTGTGCAAGCTGTGATCCCCATGGGATCTAATGGGCTGCCCCCCGTGGGAGCATTCGTGTTGATTTTTGTGATTTTTACGAAAGACTTAATTATATAATTATCGTTTAGTTCTAGCCAAGACAAAAGGAAACAAAAGCAAAAAGCAAAAGAAACCGAGTTTTTAAACTTTCTCTAATTTTATTCTATTTAAGTTCTGCACAAAGACGCACAAATCTCACGCTCTCTCTCTCACACACTTTCAATGCATACTGATAATATATAGATATAGATATTTATATAGATATTTACGTATGCTTAGTCTAGCAATTTGTTCCTTTCAATTGGACGGCCGAGAAGCTCGCCAGGCTCATTTACTTAAGCTAAACTCTCTTGTTTTCACAAATTTGCTCTCAAAAGGAACGGAAGAAGAAGAACTTATGTAATTTGTTCGTTTGCTTAGAACAAAATAAATGAACCTTGTTTGTTATTTAAAACCCGTTTTTATACTAATTAACAACATGCTTAATCTGTATTAAATACTTGACATGTGAGTAAATTAATTGCCAGATAAAAGATAATAGCATCTTCATGTTAAATATTAAATTAAAAAAAAATATTTAAAGCTCTCAGCGATCTCCGTGTAAATTCAGAGTTCGTTTCGGCTATCTAAATATTTAACTTGGAGATAGAACTCATGCTTATCTCCCAAGCATCTGGAATTATGCTTAATCAATTGTAAAAGTCTCTGACCCTCCTGGAAACTATTTGAGAGGAAACACTCCTTTGCCCATTTTCCGCTTTCATTGACCTCATGTCAAATCGTTTAAGTGGATGTTAACTGCATGAGCAGTGCTTCGGCTTGTCAACAAATTGACGCGACAAAGTGCAGGTTGTCGGGGTTCAAGTTCGCTGCATTTGGCATCACGGTCAAGCGCCAATGCGCGACGATTACGTGTTCCGTCCAGGGGCTCCGAAAGCAAAACCAATTTGTATGCAGTTGAGGAATTACTATCGTGACATATCGAGAGATAAACGCATTGGCGATAAAAAAAACAAAACTTTATTTTCTGATGGAAAAGCAGGGGACGTCCGTCTCTATATAGAGAGAAGGCTTGCGAAATGTAGCACAGAAACCGAATTGCTGCTCATATGTACAGGCTAAGGATAGATCAGATCGCATACATATATATATTAGTTTAAGTCTATACAGAAAATATAAAACTAACACAGTCACACACATAAGCACACCCATTCACTCGCCCGCTCGCACGCACACTTCACATGGCTTTGGCTGGCAAAGCCATATGAAATGCAGCTCAGCCACATCTCGACTATATACTACAAATATGTATACATAGATTAATATATGTGAGTGCAAGCATTGGATGCGTGCATCAGCTGGAAAGCCTAGAAGACGCTTACAAATTAATTAACAGCATTAGGCGGAATGAAGGAGTGTGGGTGGGGGGGAACCACAAGTTAAAATAGCTCTCGGGAGAGTTCCTAAAATCGAATTTCGTTGCGCTGCAGCTGCTCGTAGACGCTGGGAGTGAGCGGCTCATAGCGTCCCTTGGGCGTCTGGTAGTAGAGCGCATCGTGCACGACATTCGGATCGTAGCCCTCCTTTTGCAGATCCACCTTGCGCAGCTTGAAGGTACCAGTCAGATCGACCTTGGTGAGCAGTCGCAGTATTTGTGGACGAGCGTAGGCGGGCAGCACCTTGGCAAGATTGGCTGCGAATGCATCAAGATCGAGTTCTCGCTGCGGATCGTAGATGGCAGCCATGCCGGCGCGTCCTTCGGTATGTGGTATTGTCACGCCATAGACGACGGTGTCCTTATAGCCAGCCACGTTGCTGACCTGCGCCTCCACCTCGCTGGTGGACACATTTTCACCCTTCCAGCGGAATGTGTCGCCGGTGCGATCCTTGAAGTACAAATAGCCCTTCTCGTCAGCGACCAGCAGATCGCCCGAAATGAATGCCATATCGCCGTGCTTGAACACATCCTTGACTATCTTCTTGGCCGACGCCTTGGCATCTACATAGCCCAGAAACTCGCGCGACGGATTACCCTTGACGATCTTGCCGATAAAGACGCCCGGCTCGTTGGGTTCGCACAGCTCGCACAGGCCATCCTTATTGCGTATGGGCTCTCCAGTGTCGGGATCGGCGCGTATAATCGAGATTGGATAGACCTTGGGCAGTATGCGCGACACAAAGCCGATAGCGCCCACCGTGTTGTCATGGTTCATAATGTTCGCATTGCCCTCGGTGGCGCCATAGAATTCACCCACTTTGGCAATATTGAAACGCTCCACAAACTGTGGCCAAATTTGTGGACGCAGCCCGTTGCCGAAGACCAAACGCACGCGATGGGCACGATCGTGCTCCGACGGTTTCGTGGCCAGAATATACCGTGCCATTTCCCCAATATATTGTCCAACCTGTGCGAACAGACAGTCGATTAAATGGAGGGCAGAGAGACAAGCTCGATCTGGCTTACAGTCGCATTGAACTTGGCGCAGTCGGCGAAGTAGTTGGTGGCCGAGAACTTCTTGCGTATGGCCACCGTGGAGCCAAAGACCACCGACTGACCCATGCACATGATGCCGCCGGCGGTGTGGTAGAGCGGCAATGGCGTGTAGAACGTGTCGTCCTCCTTGAAGCCCATGGTATAATGGATGCCAGCGGCGATGAACAGGTAGCTGCGGGAAACACAAGAGTCTTAGTCAATATTCAGAGAAAGTTATGCTTATCATGGCTACCTTCAGCTCCTATATATCTATATATAAATGTGATCTATGTGCATATATTGGGGCAGAAATGCATAAATTATCAATTGACTATCAAGTGCTTCTATATATAGTAGTTAATTAAAGATCGCAACGAATACAATGAAAGGCGTTCATTGAATCAAGGGAAAGGTGAACTGAATGCAGCGAAACGAAATGAATAGACTGCAATTCACTTGAGCGGAACAGAGCTGCATTGAGATGCTATCAGGGAGCCGAAAAGATAATCTCGCCCAAGCCATCTACCTCAAGATTTACAGTCTATCTCAAAAGTTAAGATACATTCCTTAATATTCTACATAGCTTCTACAGGATCTTTCGGACTAGCTCTCAATGTTCCCTTTGTATCTCTGGACTCCCATCTACTATCTCCTTATCTGTTTTTGTATTGCCTCCTGCTCCTCTTGCTGGCACTCACCGCGAATGCGAGATGACAGCCGCCTTGGGCAGTCCCGTCGTACCGGAGGTGTAGATGTAGACCAGTTTGTCGTGATGGTTGACCTGCGTCTTGCCGGGCTTCTCGGCGCTCGCCGCGGACAGCAGGCTGTTCAGATTCTTGGCCTGCTTCAATGCATCCGCTTGGGTGTTGTTGTTCTCGTTGTTGTACTGGAAGAGCTTCATGTCGGCTGGCAGCTCCTTGGTCACATCGACAATGGCCTCGACAAAATCCTCGCCAAAAATGAGCGCATTGCAATGGGCCACCGTGATGCTATGCAGCAGGGAAGGACCACGCAAATTCGTATTGATCAGCGGCGTGATGACGCCAATCTTGGACAGACCCAGCCAGGTGGCCACATACTCGGCCCGATTCTCCAGCAGCAGACCCACAACGTTGCCCTTCTCATAGCCCTGCGCCTGCAGCACATTGGCCACCCGATTCGCGTGCTCGTTCACCTGCCGGAATGTCCACTTCTGGGTATCGCTCACGATGGCCACCTTGTCCGGATGAGCCTGCACGTTCCGCTCGAAGACATCGGCCACGGTGTAGTTGAGGCGTTCGTGCTTTTTCGTATACCGCAGCAGCTTTCCATATGCCCACAGAGCGCTGTCGTGGGGGGCAAACACAGAGAGAGAGACATGAGTGAGAAGAAGAAGAAGAGTCCGCAGCGATAAGCCGCCATATAAACAGTGTGTAAATAAAGGCATTATCAATCGATCTGCCGGAGTTGCGTGTTTTATGGCCCCGTTGTGAAAACGAATCGAAATAGCTCAAGCGCTTCACGAACGGCTCGATAAGGCTTAAAGCACACATAATCATGGCCAACATGCGGGAGGGGAAAGAGGGGGCGGTCAATTAACCGCACTTGGGAAATCTGCTCGAAAACTATAATAAAATTAATGCACTGCAAAACGAAGAGCGAAAGTCAATGAAACTGAAAGGTTTTCTGTGTTAATTAAGGAAAATTTATCATTATGAACCAAAATAGAACAATTAGATATGAGAATGGAAATTGATTCTTCCTGCCAGAGCCAACGTCAGATATGCAGGAGGAAATAGATAATAAATGATAATTGATCGTGAATTGATTAACAACCGTAAATTTCATGAAGCTTAATTTAAAATTCAGTTAAAGTTCTCTTAGCCGGAAATCGGTTCAAACAAATTCAAAAACCGGGAAAAATTGTAAGCAGATATGCAAAAAATAATAATGTTCATAGACAAATAGAAAATTGTCATAGACAGATAAGAAGTAAACCGCATCGAATCAGTACAAATAGAAAAATTCTGAGGAAAAACCACGAAAATTGACACCAGATGATAAAGAGAGAAAACCTCAGAGAAAAATCTCCAGAGTTGAGATAATAATAAGAAAACTACGGGCTAATCGCTTTTAGGAAAAGATAAAAGATTCATATAACATTTGTGGATACTCAGATACATGCTGAAAAGTGCAGGGGTAGAAAAACTAACAGCCAGATAGGGCTTCTCGAAACTCTAGACTGGGACACCTCTGGCAAAGAAAACTGCAAGAGAACCACAAAGAAAACTCCGACAAGTTCTTATAAGGGCTCACCCATATTAATGTAGATCATAATCGAAATCTAATATAATCTATATATCAGTAAAACCCTTCAGAGCAAACTCTCCCTGCCTGTCTGGCAATCAACTGAGAGGTTCATGCCGTAATCTCAATTAGTGTTATTTTCCCCTACAGAACCTTTAATAGAGTACTTTGCACTTGGTGGAAAGTGAGACTGATAAGATTGCAGCCGGCTTAGGCAGTTGCTTGGGGATCAGTTTAGCTTTATCGCTGTGCTAGAAATTAATATTCAGCTATGTAATTAGAATTCCAATTGGCCAATCGAACAACAAATAACCAGCGAGCCATCTAGTGGACTTAAGAGTCAGTTAGAGCTGAACAACGACAACAACAAAAACAACAGCTATGCAAGGTTGGCAAGAAACCTCTGTGAGACGATCTTAAGAATCTTGTTCGTTAACTGAAAATATGTTTAACCTTGTCGCTTTATGGCCCGATCTCACGTGTTGCAGCTATTGCTGCTGTTGTTGTTGTTTCTGTGACATAAAAACGAAGTTCAGCAATTTTTGCGTTTAGCAACATTTCGAAGTTGTCTCAATGACGCGCCGAAAAAAAAAAAAAACGTAGAATTGCAGCATAGACGTCTACGTTATATCTTTGATCTGTATTGTCATTGAAGGGAATTCCATTTTGGACTTTAGCTATTACCTTATGACCCCCACAAAACAACAACACAGATTTTACACGAAAATTAAGTGAAAACCAGGCGAAAAGTTACTTTTGGGCGCACTTTTGTATATTTGCGCATAACGGTGCATTTCGCTAGAGGCTTTCACTCAACTTTCAAAGAGAAAGATATATGTTTCTTATATAATGTAATTATATATAATTAATCATTCAAATCATAAAGAGCGCCTTCATGAATTACATTTGTTCATATGTGTCCCTTTATCCAGCGTAGATCGTATTTTAAAAGCCTTGTAGCGAATATCGTATATCGTAAGACGGAAGCTCAAGCCTTCATAAAGAGATATGAATAGGAATATCCCAATCCATAGTGTCAGATATTCTGAATATCATTTCTAGAGTACCCTCAAGGCTATACTCCTAAATATCGTATATTCCGATCGTAGTCCAATACACCTATTTGTTGGTTTCTCTGCTTTTATATACTACGATCTATCTAATGTATCTCCTATATCATGCATAGAATCGAAAAATTTGGTACAAGTGTCACATGGAAATTTCCATAGATCACCGACCGCTCTTATACATTTATAATTGTAATTTGCATGGAATTAGTGGGGCTTCGGCGAACACCGCGAACGGTGGCAACCCTAGCCACAATGTGCTACTTCCGCAATTTATAATTGAATTCAAATCGAAAACGCGAAACCACAATAATGAAACCCTCAAAAGCGAGTTACCCGTCTACGTTT
>JABVZY010000350.1:2380839-2391651 GCA_020883555.1 Drosophila nannoptera | reverse complement strand
CCTGTGCCTCGGTCTGGTTCCGCGGGAAAGCAATGCGGATTTATCATTCATATTCGGAAATATTTCGCTCTTCAATCTGAACTTCAAGACGCCGTCGATATTGGGCCGATCCATAACGTTGAACAGCAAGGTGAAAATCGAAAGTAATGTTGATCCCGATATACAAGAAGATTCACATTTGGATACGGTAAGTGGAAGGCGGAAAAATATCTAAAAAAAAAGTGAACAAATTCTACGAGAATTAAGAAGATTATTTATCATTTTGCCTAATGACACACACACACGCACACACACAAGCGAAATAAAACCGGGTCTAAACAAATGTGAACAGAAATTCGTTCCGTTGAGCTCATAGTTAATTGATAAAAGATGAAAGGCGGGTTGTTTAATTATCATTAATTATATATTATACTGTATAGCAAATATGTCGTGCATAACGGAAGATAATTCCGTATTACAGTTATGTGAGGATTTTTGTTATATTTCTCTCTGATTTCTTGCCACAAACTTATTTTTATTTATTTATTTAGTAATAAGATTCCTCTCTCACAGTCTCTCCCTCTCCCGCTCTATTGCAAAGCTGCCCGAATTCCTTTCCTTAAATTCCTCTCAGCCTTGGCCTCCTACTTGAACCCAGCTTAAGCATTTGATGTATGTAGCCCACAAATACATACTCCATTATTCATCAGATTCTATGGCAAATGCGATAAGGATTTCGTGTTCACATTTCTCAGCGTTTGATGTATATTATATCATATATATATACAGTATTAATTATTAAATTGCTCAGATTCCTCTCCTCAAATTCCGCTCAACTTTGGCCTGCATTCTGGGCCCCTCTGAAGCATTTGCCTTAACTCCAATCGTGTCCTTTTTCTCCTCCTCGCAGTATAGTCTCATCAAGAAGTATGGCTATCCGGCGGAGAATCACACGGTGACCACGGATGATGGCTACATCCTGACGCTGCATCGCATCGCGAAGCCTGGCGCCACGCCCGTGCTGCTCGTGCACGGCCTTCTGGACAGCTCGGCCACGTGGGTGATGATGGGTCCGAACAAGGGTCTGGGTAAGCTGCACTCCATTCGCAGAAGTAATCCCATTCTAATGGCCCCTTATCCGAGCAGGCTATCTGCTGTTCGAGCAGGGCTACGATGTGTGGATGGCCAATGTGCGGGGCAATACGTATTCGCGGCGGCACATCAAGTATACGCACCTGCATGCCAAGTTCTGGGACTTCACGTTCCATGAGATGGGCGTCTACGATATACCCAAGACAATCGACTATATACTCAGCACGACGGGCTTTCCTCAGCTGCACTACGTGGGCCACTCCCAGGGCACGGTTGTCTTCTGGATCATGGGCAGCGAGCGACCCGAGTACATGGATAAGATCATCTTCATGCAGGCCCTGGCACCGGTTGCCTATCTCAAGCACTGCAAGAGTCCCGTTGTCAACTTCCTGGCCGAGTTTCATGCCTCGGTGAGCGTAAGTTTCTCTATGCCATACCCGTTGTGATTACTTATAGTCAAAACTTTGCTGCAGATTGTCCTGAAGCTGATCGGAGTGCACGAGTTCCTGCCGAAGAACGAGTTCATCGTGATGTTCAATCAGCTGATCTGCGACGAGACGACCATAACCAAGGAGATCTGCTCGAATGTGATCTTTCTGACCACGGGCTTCGACAAGTCGCAGCTGAACGAGACCATGCTGCCCGTCGTGGTGGGGCATGCCCCGGCCGGCGCGTCCACCAAGCAAATGCAGCACTTTGGCCAGGTGCGCAGATCGGGCGAGTTCCGGCAGTTCGACTATGGCTGGCTAAGGAATCACTGGCACTACAACAGCATCACCCCGCCCGCCTACAAGCTGGAGAATGTCAAGGCCAAGGTGGCCCTGTACTACAGCAAAAACGATTGGCTGGCCCAGCCCTCAGACGTGCAGGCCCTGCGTCGCCGGCTGCCAAACGTGTCCGTCCACTATCTGGTGGACTATCCGGAGTTCAATCACCTCGACTTCATCTGGGGCGTCGACGCACGGGATTTGCTCTGGGACCGCATGCTGAAGAATATGCGCGCCTTCGACATAGACAATAATATAGATACTTCCAATTGATTAGCATTAGGTCTAGGTCGTAGGTCTTAGTCTAGGCTCCATACTCACAGTATCAGCTCGTGATTGAGCGGCTTTCTACAAATGTTAAATATATATTTATTGATCCAGATGCGAGTAGGGTAATAAACATCGATGTATGTGATATATGAAAAGTCCACGCTCAAACTTATTGCTCTTTTATTTGGCTACAGATTAATTGAAGGTTTAGTTCATTTAACAAGGTTATCTCCCCCTCTCTTTCACTCTTCCTCTATCTCTCTGGTTAAATAAAAAATATATTGCATATATTTGGGCGGATTTTATAATTAATAAAAACTGTAAACATTATGGGCATTAGAAAGGGGGATTGAAGGTAATTTAAAAGCTACATTGAATATTTTGGACTTTGATTTATTATTTATTTATTAATTTTATTTTTCAAATCCTCGTAAGACTGCCTGAAAATGTTGCATACATTCTTCTCATGTTCGTTCAGTTAAAGTATAAAAAATTAGTTCAATGAACAACTCAAGGAATTCGGCATGAAATGAATATCGAATATCGAATACTCGAATATCGAATACTATTTCTCGTAAGGGGGAAGCTTTAAAATAGCCTCTAAGTCTTTCTTCACGCAATAACAAACCCGTAAGTATATAAAAATTTTATGATCAACAAGTTGCCATAAAAGTTCCTATAAAACTTAGTCGAAATATGGTTTTGTTCGTTGTCAAATGTCTAAAGCTTCTCATCTGCAGCATAAAGCATGAAGGGTATGAGAAAAGCATAAGCTCTTCCTCTGACGGAGGATGACCATAGAATAAATATATTTCGAATACCAACATCCAATGGAAAGGTCTACTTCGGCAGAGTCTTCTTTTGGAGTAAACCAATAAGACTATGCTGGCCGCATTCCTTGACCATATTCCAAGCGAGCCTCTATGAGTTACTTTGAGTGAGATGAGGAGAAGAAAGCTAATAGTTGTAGGACTTGTTTATAAATAAATGCTATATGTTACTCATTAATTTTTATTAAATAAATGCTATATGCTATTTGTTCCATAGGAGTAGCCAGAGAATAGTTTATATAAATTCCCTTTAGAAATTCTACAGATTAAAAAAAAATATTCTCTGCATGTTTTACACAGATTTGCCTGCCCCAATTTATTTTGAACTAATTTGACGATCCATTTAAATGTTTATTAGCATATAAAAAAATATTACTATTTTGTCGAAGACTAAATACCCTTTCCAGCAGCACATAAACAACGTAGTATTTGGATAGGGCACTTGGAGATCTTTCAGTCTCACTTTTTTTTGTGAATTGAGCTTGAAGCAGTCAAATCCTATTTTAATGTGGAACGAAATGGGCTTAATAGCTGCTATAAAAGCTGCTATAAAAGTGTAAGCCTAGCTAAAATATGGCTCAGTTGGGTAAAGTATTTAAAGTAGAGACACAATTTGTCGGATTTTCTCAGAGATAAAGCAGCTGATTGGGATAGCCGAAGGAATACCTCTAAGTAAAAGACGAGCTGATTCTATAAATTATTAATTAGATGTTAATTTCACTTAGAAGAATTTGAGACTTAAGACCGGGTTCACAACATATTTTGTAGGGTAATGAAGCAGCCTTTAATAGTCCTGCTCATATGGATCAACTTCCAAAGAGCGCTCTCAGTTGGTGATTCCGTGGATGAGGATGCCAATCTGAGCACGGTATGATAATGACTATAAATTATAGCTCTAATTATAATATTCTTTCTAATAACAATTACGACACCAATTCGCAGCTCGAGCTGCTCGGCAAATATGGCTATCCCGCAGAGAATCATGCGGTTGTCACGGACGACGGCTATAAGCTGAGCCTGCATCGCATACCAAAGCCTGGTGGAAGGCCCGTTCTGTTGATGCATGGACTCATGGACAGCTCATCCGGCTGGATATTAATGGGCCCCCAGAAAGGACTTGGTTTGCCTCCTGTTCAATTGCTGTCATGAAGATATTCAATTTCAATCTCTGCAGGATACTTGCTCTATGATCGGGGCTACGACGTCTGGCTGGGTAATTCGCGGGGCAGTACGTATTCCCGATCTCACGTGAAGTACAACGATGAGGAGCAGGAGTTCTGGGACTTCTCGTTTCACGAAATGGGCGTCTTCGACCTTCCCGTGACCATAGACTTTGTGCTCGAACAGACGAACTCCAGCCAGCTGCACTACATCGGGCACTCGCAGGGCTCGACTATATTCTGGATCCTGGGCAGTGAGAGGCCTGAGTATATGCCGAAGATACTCCTCATGCAGGCTCTGGCTCCGATTGCGTACTTAGACCATACCAAGAGTCCTCCAGTGAAAATATTGGGTGCTCTGAGTCTAGCCTCGAATGTGAATATTCTCCTCTCCCTTTCCTCTCTCCTATTTAATTGAAAACCTTTGCTTTAGGCCCTTTTCAATCTATTTGGCCCGACTGAGTTTTTACCCGGCGACACTTTCATGGCCATGTTCACCGATGCTCTCTGTGAAGCGAATCTGCTATTCTTGAAGATCTGCAAGAACTGGCTCTACATGTTTGCCGGCTTCAACTCGGCCCAGACGAACGAGACGATGGTGCCAGTGATACTTGGTCACAGTCCGGCCGGAAGTTCCACCAAGCAGATCATACACTATCTGCAGATCAAAACGTCGCGCAAGTTTAGACAATTCGACTATGGCCTAATTGTGAATCCGATCCGATATTCAAGCATCGCTCCACCTGAGTACAAACTGGCCAATGTGGCAGCCAACGTGGCTTTATATCATTCCCAAAACGATTGGCTGGGACAGCCGAGAGATGTGAGCCGGCTCTACTTCGAGTTGCCCAATGTGGTGCTCAACTATCTGGTGGATGATGACAAGTTCAATCACATAGACTTCATTTTTGCCATTGATGCGCCCAGGATACTCTACGAAAAACTGTACAGGATAATGGAAGGCTTCGATGGTAACGCCGCATCCAAGGAATCCTAAAAGAAAGAGCACATCAAATATAAAAAAATTCTTAGTATATACACTTTCTCCTTTGCTGTAATACTAATGTGGAAAGGGTATTCAAATTACTGTCTGACCCAGAGAATTGAGATGAGGAATAAGTTTTTACAGTTGTCAAATTTGTTTAATGTGCTTCGAGTCGGGCTTAATATTTGCCATGAAAACTCCTATAAAAACTGCTGAAGTTGAGAATTTTTTTTTTTAATTTTTTCAAATTATATATTTAATTATTATTATTATTTATTTAATTATTATTTAATTTTCTCAAATTATATATTTACTTGAGAATTATGTTTCATACTCTTTTATTATATTCCTAGTATAACTATAAAGAAAAAATGAAGCCATTATCCATTATTCAAGACACGAACCTTCTAATTTGAATATGGTCGCATCTTCCTTCCTTTTTGACTACTTTCCGCCTCAAAATCAGATCTTTGTATGCACTCTCTCCAAGCACTGTTCTCATGCGAGTGCACCATAATTTTCTGTTTAAGTATTTGTTCTGTAAACTCTCAAACTGTTCTCAAGCAATGCTCAGACACTGTTCAGTACGGTCATCTGTTCTCAGAGCTGAAACAAAATGAGGAAAACCATCTTTTCTTACTCTTCTTATAGAGTGAAATTTAAGCTAATTAAAAAATTGTAAATGTAAAGTTCTAAAAAAAGTTATAGGACTTAAGGTAAATTTGACTAATTTTTACTCCTAGGCTGGAAAGAATAAAATATCTCTAGATGGGCAGATATTCGAAATATTCCAAAGGAAGGTTTTCAGTCAAAGGTTACTCTGAGAAGTATACTGAAAAAAGCTTTATCTTTGGACCTGAGTATTTTTATGGATGATCCGCCGCTGATCTTTAGCCTAACCTTTACTTGGCTTTTAGTTGCATTATGACAGTTCTGCAATTAATTGAATATGAGGAATAAGTGACTATCTATAAGACGATAATCAATTATAAGTTGAAGGTCTCGCAGTACGGCAAAGTACTCTCATCGGTATATACTTTGGGTTTATATCTGGCTTTATGAGTGGTCCCTGGCTTAGGGAATCTCTGAGTCGGCTATTAACCTGTTAATCGACCAAATATAGTATAGAAAATATTATATGAAATATTATCGACATAAAAATTGGAATTATCTATAAATTGATATTTATCTGCAATTATTATAAGGCAGCTACACCTATATGATAGCATGAAGTCAATTTATATATATGCATATATATTTATATATATGCGCATATTTTAACAGTTAACTGAATTGGCAAGTGAAACCGAGAACGGTCGATTGGAATGGACTTGCTGTAAGCGTTTCACTTTTACTGTCAACTATGAAATCTTTTCGACATTGCACCAGGAAATTAAAGAAAAAAGTTTTTTTTTTCTGTTTGCATTACATATTTTGCATTATTTTGCATTATTTTGCATTTGTAAATTGCTCTCGCGTGAGTCTCTCAGACTGGCATTGGACTTGATCAGTTAATAAGCATTGTCGGATTCTATCCCGTACTTATGTCAAGCACCTCACTTAGCGAATAGATCAGTGAGAACGGATCGTGCGGCGAGAACAGTTCGAATTAGCTAACACGACAGCTAACTGTACCCGCGTGTCGGCTTTAGAGCTGGCGAGTCCGTTAGAACAATTTGACCGTAAGTTGAGTAGCCAAAATAGGACGAATCCTGTGTCTGGATTGGAGAGTGGCGAATTGACAGATTAAATGTGTGCTAAAAGATGAAATGTGTACTAAATATGAACTAAATGTGTACTAAATGAGAAGTAAATGTGGAGAATATGTGAACTAAATGTGTAGCATATGCGAACTAAATATGTACTAAAAGTGAACTAAATGTGTACTGAATATGAACTAAATGTGAACTAAATGAGAACTAAAATTAGAGAAAAGGTGAACTAAATATGGAGAACATTTGAACTAAATGTATAGTAAGTGTGTATTAAATTTTTACTGAATGTGTACTAAATGTGAACTAAATATGATCTAAATGTGGATGAAATGTGAACTAAATGTATTGCAAATGCGAACCACATGTGTACCAAAAGTGAACTAATCGTGTACTAAATATGAAATAATGTGTACTAAATATGAAATAATGTGTACTAAATGTGAACTAAATGCGTACTAAATGTTAACTAGTGTGTACCAAATGTGAACAATATGTGTACTGAATGTGAACTAAATGTGAACTAAATGTGAACTAAATGTGTACATTAAGTGCGATAAATATTAATTAATAGATAGCTTTTGGCTTAAGCTGGCGTAAGTATCAAAAGCAAATCATATCTTCTCGTTTTCACGTTTTATGCCTGCTGATGGGGCGTATACGTACTAAACGTCTCATTATTATCACAATTGCTGTGCTATACAGAACATGGAAAAGGTGTTTTAATGGTAATTTTTAATTGAAAAAGTGAAAGGGAATTAAGGTACATCTCGACCACACATCTCTCTTGGCGAAATCTGAAGAGGTATACATATATATGAGCCCAGCTATAAAAGTCTGCAGGAACTTGATTCCTTCGAAAATTTCAATAATTGCTGATCGTTCTTTTTTTTCTCCTTAACTTTTTTATTTAAATATTTACTATTCTATTTAACTAGTTAGTTCAGCTAATTCCATTCCAAGGCGAAACGTAACCCGTTTTATATTAATTTATCTAGTTTATAATCTAGAATCCATTGAACTTGAATCAGGCATGTGAGAGGTCAGTTATATTGCACAGATTTATTATATAATGTGTTGTAGGTCAGTGAGTCCAGTGGATATATTGGAATATAACTGATGCATGAGAGCGATAAGCAAGCAGTTATTGAATAGCTAAGGCCACATTCAGGCGAACGGGTAATATGAGGGCGATCGTATATGGTTGCCTGATCTGGCTGTGCTTCAATGCGGGTGGCGGGCTGGCTTATGTAATCAAATACGATGCAGCTATCATTGAAGATGCGCATCTGCGAACGGTGAGAGTCGAGCATCTATAATTATTTTATATTATAAACTATCGAAGTTGTTTGCCCTGGCAGCCGGGTCTGATCCGTAAGTATGGCTATAAGGTCGAGGAGCACACAATCGACACCAGGGACGGCTTTCGGCTGAGCGCCCATCGCATACCCAGATCGGGGGGGCAGCCTGTGCTGCTGGTGCACGGACTGCAGGACAGCTCGTCGGGATGGATTATAGCGGGGCCGAAAAGTGGGTTGGGCTATCTGCTCAGCGATCGCGGCTACGATGTGTGGCTGCTCAACTGCCGGGGCAATCGCTATTCGCGCCAGCACCGCAAGTACAGTGTGTTCCAGCGCAAGTTCTGGGACTATTCGTTCCACGAGATCGGGGTCTACGATCTGCCCGCGGCTATCGACTATGTCCTGGCACACAGTGACGGTCACGATCAGGTGCACTATGTGGCCCATTCGCAGGGCACCTCTGCGGGCTTTGTACTCGGGTCCGAGCGGCCGGATTATATGAAGAAGGTCAAGCTGATGCAAGCCCTCGCCCCGGTGGCTTACTTCGATAATGTCCGGTTGCCAATACTTCGATCGCTGGCGCCCTACATATCCAGTTTTGTGGTGAGTCACGCACACATTTAAAGATCTACTTCGATCTTCTTCCTCTAATAATGTCCTGCAGCGGCTGCTTCAATCCGTCGGCATCAACGAATTCCCGCCGGAGTTGGAAGTCTGGCGCGAGCTGGCCTACAAGCTGTGTAGCTTCGCGTTTCGCAACACGTGCATCTACTGGATGATGGAATTACTGGGCGCGGACATGGACCAAACAAACAGCACCCTCGTACCCCTCCTATTGGGCCATATTCCGGCTGGCAGCTCGCTCAAGTCTTTGGATCATTACAGGCAGCAGCTCGTCACCGGCGGGTTTTACAAGTTCGACTTTGAGAATCGCAACGTGAATCGTCTGATCTACGGCAGCCCGAAGGCTCCGCCCTACAATTTGACCAACATCAACTGCAAAGTGGCATTATACTATTCGCAAAACGATAACCTAGTCGCTGTCAAGGATGTGCAGCGCCTGAGCAAGAAGCTGCCCAATGTGGTGCACGACGAGCTCATTGAGTACTCAAAGTTCAATCACCTCGACTTTATATTCGCCAACGATGTAAAGGACTTGCTCTACGAGAGCATGTTTCGGGTCATGGAGAGCGTGGACAGAGAGACGCTCTGAGGGGGATGGCTTAATATATAGGACATTTTATGGGTTGAGTATTGGGCCTAGAATAGAATAGTTAGTCTATGAGCATGAATTCGTATGAGTTCCTAGTCATACTACTTGCCGAAATTGATCACAAATCACAAATTTATATTTCTTATATTTTTTAAATATTTTTTAAATTTATCTCTTATTTTTTTTCTCTTATATTTTTAAAAACATTTGAAATTAAAAGAAGAGCTCAAATATTTACTTAATAAAGCCTTTGATTTGATTTATTTGAATTTCATTGAACGCAAGTCTAATATAGAAATAGCTTTACAGAATTTATTTAATACTCTTCCAGAGGGTAGTCGAGCCTGAAATGTGATTTTAAATTCCTTTAGCCCGAATTTACCGCAAATGGTATTCGTGGGAAGTCTCCGAGTAATTCCAATTTCAGAATAGGTATTGAGGTATTAGAGGACCTTCTCAAAAAGGGTCCAGGTCAAGCTCCTTCGAGCTACCGCAGCTTGGCTCAAAAGTCGAGTGGAGTTTGAGGGGAACCCCATTTTTAAAGGAAACATGTGAGAACTCAGTGTCCTCTCAATTCTTGGAAAGTCTGCCCCAGGGATTCCAGTGAATTTCTTCCTCGACTGGTCAAAGGCAAAGCTTCAGAATGATAATATCCATAGATAAGTGGAGCTCCTCTTATATGATAATTTTTCGACTACAAAAGGATTCCTTCTCATCTGACTTCAGAGCAAAAAGTTCGACGCTTTTCCTAGCTTTTCATCTGACAATAATTTTCCTCTGATCTCATGTAAGGGCATTCGCTCTTCGGCCAGCCAAAATTTTCCTCTTCAGCATTCAATTTGGACAAATTCGCTGACTAAAATCCAATGGAAGTGGTTGAATGATTTTGTTATTATGGCTATTTAAATCGTTTTAGGCATGAATGAAGCTATTCAGAATATTTGTTTTTGCCATAATTCGAGAATATGTTAACATATTTGCATATTGCGGCAGAAATGTGTTGCAACTAGCTAAGTGCAATTAAATGCGGCACAAATGCGCCAGCTGAAGTGACTCGAAAGCCACTTAAAGCAGACACTCAACTGGGCAAACACACAAGCATCTATATATATATATATAAATATATGTATTTGAACAGACATTCATATAGTTTTATAAGTACACTGCACTCTGGCTCCCACACAATTATTGTAATTTTCTATGAGGCATTGAAACGGAAAATCAGATTAAATATTTAAATCGCACAGAAGCCTGTGGCTAGCCGAAAGTACGAGCACATGCCCCCACAGCAGTCTGCGAGTGTGTGTGTGTGTGTGTGTGGAAAACTCTCTATAACTGTGGAAAATTTATTGCAAGTACATTTTATTTAAATGCTTTCCATGCTGGCAATGACAGTCGACGGACGGCAGGAGAGGCCAGCCGGGCGCTGGGGCCAAGAAATGTCCAATGACAAATGCAAAAGCTGCCAAAAAATAGCCCAAACACAAAAATTCGTATTGGCAT
>JABVZY010000350.1:2287301-2297456 GCA_020883555.1 Drosophila nannoptera | reverse complement strand
TTCAGTTTTGGCTTCGACTTCACAGTTTCCACATGCTCCACATGCTGCGTTATACGAATTAGTTGCTGCGAGTTCGATTCCATTGCCAGCTGATAGCGATCAGACTCTGCCGAGCTGGTAATTAATTAGACTTCGAGTTGGGACTTTGTTTTAATCGCAACATCAATGACAACACGAGCTCTCTGAGGTGCATTCGGCATGCAAATCGCTGGCGACAGACAGATCGACAGATGGACAGCCAGTCGGCCCAGGCATAATCCAATTTAAAAAACCATCGACGTCGCTTCCTTCCATAGCATAAATCAACGCTCGCTGCGAAATTCGTTTAAAATTCATATCTTGTCAGAATGTAAGTTATATTTTAAGCTTTTTATCGTCTTTAAAAAAGAAAAGGGACAGATAGACAGAAGACGGCTGCAGTTGTCGAGCGACGCGCCGCACATTCATTACTCACGGCGCAAGTCTCAGCTGTGAATGAAGCCGCCGCAACGCCGCAGCGAGCCAGACATGGAGCTCCGCTACCTGGCAGCCCATTGGTGTGAGGGAGGGGGAGAGAGAGAGGGGAGGGAGCGGGGAGACGCGCACAGTCTGCAGGCAGTTGCATCCAGCAGCAAGCGGGAAGGCAATTTTCGGCTGGAGCTGGCGCTTCTCTGGCTTCCATTTGAGCCAAGTGTGGATAGTTCATTTGCATTAGGGTGACTCACTGCGCGAGAGCGAGAAATTGACCCTGATATAGGGAGACTCGAATCCAATATTTTTCCAGATATAATTTGCTTACAGATCTCAGATGGACTCGGACTTGTCTCTGATGCAGCGAAAGTGTGGATAGTTCATTCGCATTAGGGTGACTCACTGCGCGAGAGCGAAGAATTGACTTCGATACAGGGCGACTCGAATCCAATATTCTTCCAGATATAATTTGCTTACAGATCTCAGATGGACTCGAACTTGTCTCTAATACAGCGAAGTATGGATACTTCATTTGCATTAGGGTGACTCACTGCGCGAGAGCGAGAAATTGACCCTGATATAGGGAGACCCGAATGCAGTATTTTTCCAGTTATAATTTGCTTACAGATCTCAGATGGACTCGAACTTGTCTCTGCTGCAGCTCTCCCTCGCTTAGTCATCGCCCCCCTCTCCCCTTGCTTGAGTACTCGTATTCCTCTCCGTTATGATGCGCGCACTTTGCAGATCGTAATTCAAATTTGCTCACTTCCGCATTTCGGTTTGGCCAGTTAATGTGGGGGCTCATTTATGAGGCAGCTGTATATTGATGCGTCTGGCATAGTGAATCACCCTAATGCGTGCAGCTGTTGCCCATTATTTTCATTACATGCCAAATCTTCGGGCATTTAGCGGGCCTCGCTCAACTCCAAGCTAACGACAGCGGGCATCAGTTGAGACTTACAACAGCTCAATTGCCAGCCACGTGTTGCATGCGGCACGGAATTGTTGTTAATAATATTTATGGGCTCAACACCTCCTCCAATTGCAGCGGGCTCCGATTGCACGCTTTATGGCCGGGCGAGCTGCTCCAAAGCCCGGCTCGTATATCAGCGGCTTTATGGCCGCCTTGCGCCATAACTCAACCTCCGCGGTGGACTGTGGGCCGTGGGCAGTGGGCCACCTGTTCGGCAGGCGCTCAAGCCATTGTCACGTCTGAGCCGACATGCAACGCGCTCGTCAGACGCAAAACGTCATCGTCATCATCATCATCATTATCTGCTGCACTCTGACCTGCGGCTAATGCGTGTCCAACTCGCGCCTAATTGCGCGCATTTCAAATGTTAACTCGTCCGCCGGCCAATAAATTGCCCGCCTTCTGGCCACAAACACGCACTTAATGAGCTGCCTGCCCACTGGGCACGACATTTTCGCGTGTCTTATTTACAGGCTGCCGCAGAAGCAGCTGAATTATGCACCACATAATGTTGATAATCGCGTCTTAGTACGGCAGCAGCAGCAGCGGCTTACAGCAGCAACTGTTGCTTGTTGGCGCCAGGCGACTTTGCCTCTTCTGGCTGCTGCACGACGCCGCATAGTCTGCGATTTTTATCTGTGAGGCAGGCAGCTTATCGTGCCGTCTTGCTACAAGTTGTCGTTGCAGCAGCTGCTGCTCCTTCTGCAGCTCCTGTTGTTGGCTACAAATTCTGCCCCGTCATGTGTGACTGGCTGCATTTGCATTTAACTTGCAATAAAACTGTCGCCAGACAGAGTCCTGCCGGCGGCTGCCAAGTGGCATATTATCTAATAGAATATCTCCCAGAAATATTTGTTTTTCCTGCCTTGTCAATTATGGATATGGTGCCCTGGGACTTTATTCCATTATCTTTATGGCCAAATAGGTATAAGGGCTTATGCAATTGAAGAAGGAAAACATTTGCACAAGAATATGCTCTGAGACCTGTATAAATCGGACCAGCTTCTTCAACTGTATTCTCATCAGTAACATTATAGTACCAGGCGGATATTTATTTATCTTTATATATCTACCACATATACCTATAACAATTTCTTAGCCAATGGGCCAGCCGTGGTTAAATCTCTGACTTCTCTCCTTCGCCTGGCTCTAACTGCCTTGGCCAATTTCTATCAGCTTGAAAGTCTTGCTTATCTGCCTTAGCCATATAGAATCTTTCTAAAGCTGCAATGTGCCGATTTCCATTTGATTTACTGAATCGAGAAAATGAATTAAGGAATCAAATTTGAATACTGTAATTGAAAATCAAGATCGTAAAGCTGACTAACATGGAAAGCGCTTTCGCCTAGAGCTGATTGTACTCAAGGAAAAATAATTGCTGATAGCTCGTCCAATCAAATTCTTAACTCACTTTTCCTCAAGGCGGAAAATTCTTTAAATACTTTGTAGCTAAAATCCTGAGAAGATTCACTTTTTTAAGGGAAATATCCATTAGAGAATCAGCTCAAAGCTGCCCAAGCATTTGCCTCTGCATTACTGCGTGGGGCGCCCCCAAGGGTATTTAGTATTCGGCATTAAATTGTGTTAACTGTCTCGCAAAGTGCATTAAGATGACGGCAATTGTTTGTAGGTTTTGGCCAGGTTAACAACTTAATAATTCATTTGGCCCGCTGCTGACGCTGTCACATGTGCCACGGGCATCTCCCGCACTCCGCACACCCATATCATATATATATGTGTGTATATATATTTGGGTGTGCGTGTGTGTTCGGAACTGGAGGCTCTTTAATCATTTGCATACATCATCCGCATGATTTGCATGCGCGGCATCCGTGAATGTCTTCGCGTGGCGTCGTGTCTGCGACGCATAAACATGTCATATTATTTTTACTGTCCGCTAAAAGCCATGGCCAAGAGCCGCCAGTGAGCCATGGCCAGAGCGGACACCGCACTTGATACTCGTATTTTTTTTTATGATGATGCGTCATAAAGAGCAACAGGAAAAAACGAGGAAGAAAATCACTTTCCACGCGGCCGGCAAACGCTGAACGAGTCGCACACAACATTTGAATAGATGCCACGAATCGGGGGCGGGCCCGGCGGCGGGGGCATGGCATGAGCTTATCAATGCAAAACAGACGCTCGGCATTAGCCGGCGACTGGCTTTCAGCTTCCACTTCATATTCAAAATCACGCCCGCCCGCTCCCCGGGCAGTGCATTGTTCACGGCGCGTTGAAGCAACCCTTGAGGGATTAAATTTCAACAGTTTTGCCGCGCGTTGCGCATTCTTAGCCAGCACTTTATGCAGCGCCACCCCCGACCCGCCCACGCACTGTCCAGGCAACCACTTTAAAAGCTGCTGCAGCTTTTCCACTGCCGACTTTTCAGCGCCCATCTCCCAGTCCGTCCGCTCGTCTGGGATTGGAAATGGGTCTGGCATTCAGTTAATGAATGTAATCGCCATAAGCTGCCTTGTTGCTCGAGGTGGCGCGGTAAGCTCAGAGGGGGGAGCAGGCCCATAGACAAGCACTCTAATGAGAGAGCTGGCTGTCTACGGAATATTTGCTTGTAATTGGGTTCGTGAAAATTTGTTTGCCTCTTGTGTATAAATTATAAAAGCAAGTAAAATGCATTTATTATTTACAGCACTTTTTACGGCCGGGCTAATGAAAAGCAGCTGCTTTATGGAAAATGAATTTCCTCCAGCTAAATTATCGAAATCATGCCCAGAGGGAAGTTTTTGGCTTTTAGCTAGGGAAGGGCTGGAAAAATTCGGGAAATTCAGTTACTTACATTTGATTAAGTCGGGCTCATAGTCAGAATATTGCCTCAAGTTTTTCACTTTTATATCAGTCTATATATAATTATATATATCTATAAGAGCTCCTCTCGGCTGCTCAAGCTTTGAGTAAAACAAAAGCGAAAAGTCAACTTGAATTCCGGCTGGCTTTAAGGGGATGCCAGATGCCATTCGCCGTCTAATTGCGAAGACAAACGCAGTGGAGGAGGCAAAGGCAAATAGAAAAGCGACGAACGGCAAATAGAATAAAATAATCAACAAACAAGATGCAACAAATAAGGTAATGAGTATACGCCACGTCTGACAAAGCAGGACACAGGGCGCCCGAGGGGGCGAGGGGCGAGGGGCGAGGCTGCCGTGCTCGGGCGGAAAGTGAAAAGCATGTAAACGCTGCAGGCGGAACACACTGTTGTGATGTTGGCCCGATTGGGGGCGGGGCTGGGTCGAAGCGAAAAGGGTCGCCTGGCAAACACTTGAGCAGCTGGACAATGTGCTGCAGGAAGCTGAAATAATTGTGAGAGCTGATGTCACGCAGCAGGGCAGGGGCAGGGCGTGGCACGCGCTTCAATGCCAAATAGGCCGCGGGGCAGCAACGGCGGACAGGGGGCAGGCGAGCCTCATTACCGGGGGCAGGAAGAGGAAGCGGCTGCTGCAGCTAAAACAATTTTAATGCTAATGAATTGAAATGGCTGAGCGGCGGCTGGGCGACGCGGCGTATGCGCAACGCAACTGTGAATGAATGCAAATGGAGGCCCGAATGTTGTTGCCGCATGTCAATGTCAAGTGCAAATGTTGCTGCAACACGAACAGCAGCCAGAAACAAATGAGGTTTTGTTCTATTGCGGCATTTTGTCAGATTTTGTCAGGGAGCAGCTGGAATTGTGTTCGCTGGCCGGCGGGCGTGTAATTCATTTCCCTCTGCCAGTCCTCGACACGGCTCGCACAACTATTAAAAATATGTTATATATATATATATATATATATGTGTCTCTTTTCGTGGAAAAGAAAGGCCGCCGCAGGCGTGACTAAAGTCCGCCGCATGGCACTTCATAAAAAAGCCGTCAAATTTTACGACACCCACAGTGCTATGGTCGCTGGCCACATTCCTGGGCTCCTGGTGGCTCCTGGTGGCTCCTCTCACTGATGTCATGGCTCGTTCTTTCATTTCTCCTCGCTTTTTTTCATTCCAGACGGAACTCTCGCACAATCTGCAACAATTGTCGGAGAAGGCACGTTCCACAACCGAATTCATTCAGCGGCTCAAGGGCATGAGCGACAAAGTAACGGTAAGTGGAGAGCTGAAGCTGGCAGGAGTGTAAATATATGTGTTGAATGCACAAATTGTTATTTTAATTACGTGCACGCACAGGAATCCTGCATCGAGTTCGAGCGCCTGGTGCACGCCCAGTGCGAGGCGCTCATCCAGGCGATCCACGACCGCCGCGAATATCTCCTGGAGGCCATACGCATGGACAAGGACACCAAAATCAGAATACTAAAGGTACGTATGCCCGCCAGCTGGCCCTGGCCCTAGCCCTAGCTTACGCCCGAGTGCTTCATCTTTGCAGGATCAGCAATCGAATTGCACGGGCAAACTGCAGCAGACTACGGGACTCATTCAGTTCTGCATCGAGGCACTGAAGGAGACGGACAGCGCCGCCTTCCTCCAGGTGGGTAAACACCGGGCTGTGATTGCCACACACAGCTATATAAATTATTTATGTGTGTGCGTGTGTGTGTTGCAGGTGGGCTCCATGCTGATCAATCGGGTGGCCAACACGGACATGACCTGGCACCAGGAGGTCACCAATGCGGCGCCTCGCGTCTCGCCCATCGTCGACTTGACCCTGGACGATGCCGCCCTCACGCGGGCCATAGACAACTTGAACTTCATCCAAATGAAAGGTGCGTAAACGGAGAGACTAAAGATAGTTAGTTGGTATGCCTAGAGCGTTGCAAGTAAATAATCCCAGAGTTTATACTAATCAGTCGAGAGCTACGCGTTTCTTACTAATCGCGGCAATTGAGTACAGCGAGAGGTAAAATATGAGAGTAGAGAATGGACTAGGAGATGAATTAACTAATTATTCAATTCTAATTAGATCTAAGGCGACCAGGTTAGAGCGTTCGAAGTGATAGAAGGGAAAGGAGGGAAAGCACGGCTTGGAAGTGGATGATCATTGCCCTGCTCAGGCCTATGAAGTCTAATATATTTTCTAACTAAGGCGCGTTATGGGAAATGATATTCCCCTCAAATAATCCGTCGGAGACTTTCCCCACTTGAACTTTCCACCTAGCGTAGATAGCTCAATCCATAGATAGTCCAGACAGCCCTTTCCAGCGTAATTTCGGGCCACCAAATTGTATTGCCCGGGCAGACCATAAATATTCTCGCTAATTGTCGCGCGATGAGGCAAAATGTAAATACACACACACACACACGCCCTCACTCACACACATACACATGAGCAATGTGGAAAGTGTTAGAACAATAGAGTGCACTCATTAAGTGTCATAGAAAATTGTGCCCCGGAGAGACTGGCATAAAAATAGTTGGCGTTAGGGGTATTCCCAAGAGAAGCCTGGACGAGTATTTCATGGGTATTTTATATATAGAACGAAATGTGGACAGATAAATTTCTAATGAAAGGCCACACACACTCCCGCACACACCCAGCCCCACGCACCGCACACTCATCTAACTCCGCCAGCGAAAGTGTTGAAATAGGATACTTTTCTGTCCGTTGATTGTCGCTAATTTATGGACACAGCATAAAAGCCGCAGTATATATGTATAAAATAAATATATGTTATACGATATAGCTAATGTACTCCCATATACCTAGATATCTATCAATGTATTTGGTTATGTTTAAATGTCCTAACTTTTGTGCTTCTCTTTTATCGCGCGCCTGCTCCGCATTTTACAAAAACATTTGTGTGTGCCGCTTGCTCTCATAAAAAAAAAATATATATATATATATCTCAATATATACCTCAAACTATGCATATCAAATTAAACGTCATCAGTCAAAGATGAGGATGAAAGATGTCCGGCAGGTGAGCAACAAATGCAACCAACAACAACAACAATCCATCTTTATAAGAATCCCAACAAATTCTTAACTGTTTTCGTTTTTTGTCTGTCTCTCTCTCACACTCTCATGCAAATTTCATTAAAATTTTCTGTTGCATTCAAATAAAACACACATGAAAATTCAAACATTTCCCTGGTGCTACGGCTATCACACACACTCTCACTCACACACACACACACGCATTCATTGCCGGCCATTTTGTTTTCCGTGGCTTGTGCTATTGTTGCTCCGAGTACGCGCCTACGCATAATAATTTTCGCATTTTCATTTCAACAACAGCGGCGAGGGGCACAGCAAGCGGCAGGGGGGGAAATAAAATATAATACGAGCAAGAAAATGCTGTCAAAATATTTTCACTTCCGCTGCGCTCCGCCGCAAAATGTCAACGGGGCCGAGCTTGAAGTGAATTTATTTATTTTTTTTCTTTCTGCCCACATTTATTTTATATTTTTATTATTTTCGCCTTTTGGCAGCTGCCACGCCCACTCGGGCAGCTTTATTATTTTACGCTTTGGCTTTCGTTTTTATGTTTATGGTTTTCCCTCTCTCTCTCCCCCCCTCTCTCTGTGTTTGGCCCGAGCATTTTGTGACATTTTTGCGTCCGAGTGATTCGCCTGGGGCGAGCGCTTAGCCTGTGCGTTATCCCTCTGCTTGGCCGTATCCTTTTCACTGCTTCTTCTTTCCGTTCGGTTCTCCAATAAATTTCGAATGCAAAACTTTTCACCTGCCTTTCTGACATTTGACAGCACCGGAGCCCGCTTCCGTCCTCCCGCGAGCTTCTTTTGCGGCATACTTTTGGGCGCCCTCGCAACGGCCCTCCCTTCCGCCCCTTGCCTCATAAATTTTTATTGTCCGACTTTGGCGCTGAGCTCAATTAGTGCAAATACATACATAATGTATGCCATAAAGCGGGCTAAGTGCCCAAATGGGACAAATTCTGGGCAAGGACTCGCGGAGGCGATGGGCTGCAGTTTTATTTAACTTTTTTTTTTAATACTTTAGGAACGAGGAAGACGTCTTTTTGGTCAATTTAAATATATTTTTTCGATATAAATTCCAATTATAGAATTTTTTTCTCCATTTCTCATTTTACTTTCTTTAATTAGTTTTAAATTCTAACTTCTAATTTATCGCTTTTGCTTTAATCTAAAACATTCCAATTGGAATTTCTTTGATCCATTTGAAGTCATATCGGTCCAGACTTCCTGATATTAGTCGGGCCACACACCCACACACCCACACACCCACACACACACACGAACTAACCAAAGTAATTGCTACTAATTGAATGTCGAATATTAACGAAAGTTTTAAGAGGAAAGTTTTATTTCGTTAATTCCCATTTGCCAGCTTGTTTTCCTTTGGAATTTGGTTTCTCTTGAATTTGTGTCAATATTATTTGGAGTATTATTTGTCTACTAACACCCACACTCATGTAACTATATATTGCGATTGGTGCTAATCTGTCTTCTGCCCCGCCCCACCGCACAGCCCCCTCGACGCCCACAATTTTGCCGGCGGACTGCTCGGCGGAGAACAACTCGGTGACCGTGGCGTGGCAGCCACCGAGCCATTGCTTCGTGGAGGGATATGTCCTGGAGCTGGACGACGGCAGCGGCGGGGAGTTCAGGGTAAGTCCGAAACTGCTGGCAACTTTAACGGGTTCATTCAACAATCGACATTTGCAGGAAGTTTACTGCGGCAAGGAGACCATTTGCACCGTGGACGGGCTCCACTTCAATTCCATGTACAACGCCCGCGTGAAGGCCTTCAACAGCGCCGGCGAGGGCGAATACTCCGAGCTGATTGGGCTGCAAACAGCCGAAGGTGAGTGTGGCTCCCCCTAGAATCCCCTAGAATCTCCCTCTGTCTCTCCCTCTCCCTCTCCCGGTCTATCGCACTATCCGTACTAGCTTTTTCAATTAAACTCCGGGCTCGGAGCTATTGCCGCTTGCTGCTCGTTCCCGGCTTCGATTCTGCTTTGCAGCTACTTTGCCAGCTCTTTTATAATTTAATCCTTTTCGGTCATGCGCCCAGCCCGGAGACGCCGTCCCGGTCCGCTTCCGACCCCGCCGCCCCCGCCGCGCTCGATTGCCTCTTGGTTTTTTGCTGCCGTCTGTCGTGCTTTGCATGTCAAACAGCCATTGACCCCTTTAGCGCCTGCCGGAGCTAGAGGCGGCTCCATTCGCAATCCAATTCTCACTTGATTGATGCATGCGCCACCTGACATACACGCCCAGTCCCCCCTCCCCCCTCGTCATCTCTCCGTGGAACCGCAGTGCAAATGAAACTAACGCTTCAAGTTATTTAATTTATAAAATTGCGAGCGCATTCCTGGCCATGTCCTGGCTTCTGTTTTATTAGTCGCCCCGCCACCGCGTTCATTTGCAACTTTTAATTGATTATTGCTCGGGTCGGGTGGAGCCGCAGAGGGTGGGCGGGCAGCTGGGGGCAATTCCTGCCCTAAGACACTGACCGGCTCATGAAAATTGTTATTTTATAAAGTGTTTACATTGTGCGCGTACGCCTAAGTAATTAACGGTTAACCGTTTACGGTTAATGACGCGTAACGCCCCCACCCCTGGCCTGCCTTACCCATCCCCATCCCCATCCCCATCGCGAGGGCGTGCTTAAATTGGTAATGGGTTAGGCTTTGGTAATTGAGCTGGCGTCCAAAAACAGTTGCCCAGCACCTAGAAATTAAACTAATTAGGAGAATGGCGGGAATTAAAGAAATAAGGGGGGAAGAGAGAGGGTGACAGGGGGGCAGAGAGTGGGCGAGGGAGAGGAAAGGCAGGGTGAATGAGAGAACTCTTTAAGAGGTGGAGAGATG
>JABVZY010000350.1:2242452-2253348 GCA_020883555.1 Drosophila nannoptera | reverse complement strand
CAGACTCTGCAACACGCACGTACCTCATAATCAACATGCAATTAGGCTAACCTGTCGACTGGCTGACTGACTTTGAAATATGGGTTAGCAGCCCTCGCCCCATGTGGCCAGCTCTTGGCTTACCCAACCGGCGATTTTCGGATCTCTGGAGCTGTCTGGGACTTGGATCTTTCTTTGTCAACAGACATCAGGAAATGCGATTGCATACGTTTCTTTAGCCAAAGGTTTGCTTCACTTTTTCTGCCTTACTTTGCCTCTTTTTTTTTTTTCTTCTTCATCGTTTGGCGTTTTGTTTTCCCCTCGTCTGTAGGTGCCTTAATTTCAATTTGAAGAGTTTCCGCATAGTTTTTGCATACTGAATGCGAACAGATTTGCAAATTGTTGTCATCAAGTTGATTACGTCTTTTGACAAATGAACAGCCGAAACGCGGCTGGAATGGGCTCTTTGCTTGGCTCTGGCAGCGGCAGCCCCATATAACTGTGACCCTCGACCCGATTGGCCTAATGCCTGATGGTTCGCACTGTTAACGAGGCAGGTTTTGTGAATTAAAAGCCAAAAGCAATTTCAAATGTAATTAAAATATTTTTAATGCCTTACAACACTGTCATGCGCAATGATCGTAAAGGGACCATAAAAATATATATATATATCGAATTAATAAAAACTGATCATAAAGGGAACATTAAGCCAATTTATAGAGGATATAAATCATCACGGAAATATTAAGAAAAATATTTAAACATAAAGGGATATAAATCAACACGGAAATATTTAAAAAATATATATTATATATAGAATAATTTACAAAGAAAAAAAAATTACAACTCAATTTAGCGAAAGAGAATGAGCTATAAACAAATCGCATAATTGTATAATTCTAAAAACATTTTGAGACCTTTAACAACCCACTTAAAACGCGATTAATCTAACATCTAACTGCGATATGCTCCAGATGCATAATGGTCAAGCCGAACGTGAACGGCTCTGAGCACGAGTTCAAATGTGATTAACCTTTGCGTTTCGATGTCATCCAATTGATGTCAGGCCAGCGAATGCAGAGCCATGGCAAATGCGATGATCATGCACGGAGGAAAAACTGGTTGGGATGCTAGCGCGATAGCTGTCATCATTACTGTTTATTGGCGAGTCAATATCAAGGTCGGTTACCAAACGCGCAACGCTCAGATCGAAACCAAAAGTGACTCGGGTTTCCTTGTGGCCCACTGCGACAGACGAGCCAAAAGTGTTTTATGCAAATGAAGGCCCATAAAAGAAAAGAGCAACAACTACGAAATGCAAACAACAATTTGCATTAACAGCGACAGCAGTGATAATGGCAGCGCCGATAATGCGAATGCGTGTGTAAACAAAACGCTAACGGCCCCGGCCCAATGCGAGCGCACGGTGCACAGTTAGCGTGGACATAAACCACTAAGCAAACACACATACCACAGAGCTGACTGGGTCATGGGGCTTCCAAGAGATGAAAGACCCAAATTATGCTTCGGGCGCTAATCAAAACTATATACAGCTAGTTAGTACAAATACATAGACACACACACACATTCACACACACACACACACTCATATATATCAGCGTGCAATGCTTGGCTGGCGGAACGGTTGAAACGAAATAGTTTTCTGATTGACATAGGTCCCGGTATATGGCACATTTATCAACCGCTTCACAACGAGTTGATTTTGTTTCACAAATTTATGATATCTTCAGTCGGGTTTCTCTACACTGTTTTTCGCCCGTTTTCATTTCGTTGGAGTTTTTCTCGTGTCGAAATCGGACCACAAGTAAATATTTAAATATGTGTGCAATATTTTTACAGCAGTTGGAAATTATTTGCGGGCGATTTGTTGATGCATGATAAAAACTTTTAATTTGTGTTGCAGAAATCTGCAGAGTACAGTTATATTCGCAATTAAGTGGCAATAAAATAATTTAATCTACATTTCAAGAGATTATGCAAACAGTTTCCCACAAACTGTTGCAACCAAAACACAAACAAGGCTATTATTTCTATATTAGTTTATGCTGCGAGACCTCGTTTGCTTGTTAGAAAAATTGTTACTCATGGGAGAGAAAGAGAGAGAGAGTATAATTCTTTCTAATGGAAAATGAAATTTTAAGGGATGCCTAAATGAATCGGTAAAGCAAATAACAAAAGTAAACTTAATATGCCAAGCATGAATATAGGCATGTAAATCATATTGAATAAATATGCTAAATTAATTTTAAATCATATTGAACTCTTGAGACAGCCCTCTTCATGTCAACCAATTGAAAGTTAGTTTATCTCCGAACCAATCAGAGCTGTATAAAAGAGTATTACAATATTTGGGTAGAATACAGGTTGATTCGCATGCGGCTTGGCCCACCCGAGTGACAAGTGGAAAATCAGGTGTGTGGGCTGGGTAATATTGTTTTCCATGGAAATTTCCCAACACTTGCCGCCGAGTCTTGTGGTCCAGCAGGAATGCTTATATAATAAGATTTATGTTTCGCGATTTGCTAATTTTATCTGCTGGCAGAAAATGCAAAGTGCAGGCGTGAATGCAACTTGTTGCTTTTCCGATTGCCACACGATTTGCGTAGATTTCCACAGCACTGCCTGGCCGGGAGGCGGGGCAGAGCCGCTGCAACTGTCTGCGAGATGCGACTGCAGCTTGACAGCTTTTCCATTTTTTTTTTCCACATTTTTTACAGCTTTGTTTCTTAGGCAAATATTGGCCGGCACGAAAAGTGTGTCAAGCTGTGTGTCGGCCGTTTGCCAAGAAAAACCAAACTAAATAAAGGCTGGCAATGTGGCCAGCTGTTGGAAGAGCGCACTGCTCCGGCCTTTTATTCTTTGCGAACACAATAGAAATTGCATAACAAAGACGCTAGGAAATCGGCACAAAAAGCGAGAGAGCAAAAAATATAAAATGCCTTCAATTTATGCCTGAGCATTGGCAAAAGCGTGAAAAAGGAAAGAAATATTTCAGTGGCTCAGATCGCGGTACCACTTCCTCGTGTTGGCCAACCAGCCGGCAAGTCAGTTGGCCAATGCAATTGGTAATACTTATTTAATGAGCCTTTTGCTGCTGCTACCCTGCCTCGCTGCCCCCCTGCTGCCCCGCTGCTGCTCGGAGACTCTGTGGTTTAGCTGTGGCTATTCCGATTCGCTGCCAAGGTTAATTAAAATGCCAAACAGCTTCAGCTGTGCTTTTTATGCATGCTTACTGGCCCTCTCTCTCTCTCTCTCTCTCTCTTTCGCTCTGCCTGGGCTCTTTGTAATCGCGTGTTGATAATTTTCAACTATTGTTTTATAAGCGAACATTTATTTCGGCACCCGACTCAACGATTGCATAACTCGCGCCAGACTTATCAAAATTATCACGAAACGCTCACAATCTATAAACATTATGCACAGCCGGAAAAAGTAGCGGCATACTCCACGCTGCGTATGCGCAATACGTGCCGAGCTAGGGCCGAGATTCTAAAACTATTCGAATCGCTCAAGCTTTCGCTTAGAACGATGATTAATTCATTTTCATGCCAAGCTGCGAGGACGGCAGCCTTTTGATATGGCTCGCGCATGGCTATCGAAATGGCCAGAAAACGCAATTAAGTCCGAGGGGAGACATTGCTCTGAGAACAGCCAATAAGGGCTTCGACCTCTGCTCAGTCTGGATATAGATGGAACTCTATTAAGATTGGAGATTTCATGGCTAGAGCTAGTCCCATAAACAATCTCCTTTTAGGCCTCAAAGTAGAGGCAACCAGCTCTGCCTCCCACTGCTCTTTAGACACTGCTCACTGCCGATTCCTCTCCGGCTATTCGCCTAGAATTCTCCAGATTATTAATTTGTTTTGATTCCTCCGCTTACTATGCCTTAATCTTCCCATAGACCAGCTAGATTCTGCTGCGCCCAGCCCCAATAGTCTGCAGCTTGCTTAACTTGTTGATGCTACAAATTAAAATTCATTAGCCCGAATTGCTGTGGTTAGGGCCCAGACGATGTCGCCGCTCGGCTCCACCTGAGCCGCAGAGTTATGCAAATTGAAAAGGCAGCAAAGCGGGCTGCACACTCCAGCTGGAGGCGGGGGTAGGCGGAGGGCTCTCCCTGTACAACTCAATTTCACACTGCCGTGATTTGCGCTTGCGATTCTAATGGAATTTTCCTGGACTTTTTTCCCTCTCATTTTTTGTTGCATTGCGCCTCTTCGGGCAGCCGAAATTAATACGCAAATACGGCTATCCGTCGGAGACGCACACTGTGGTCACCAAGGATGGCTACATCCTGGAAATGCATCGCATACCAAAGAAGGGCGCCCAGCCGGTGCTGCTGATGCACGGCATACTGGACACGTCGGCGACGTGGGTGCTGATGGGCCCCAAGTCGGGGCTGGGTAAGCAGCAACGAAATGCCATATATCCCAATTGTGTAAGCTATGAGATTCTTCCGTTCCGTTCCAGGCTACATGCTGTCCGATCTGGGCTACGATGTCTGGATGGGCAATTCGCGCGGCAATCGCTACTCGAAGAACCACACGAGTCTGAACAGCGATTACCAGGAGTTCTGGGACTTCACCTTCCACGAGATGGGCAAATACGATCTGCCCGCCAACATTGACTACATCCTGAGCAAGACCGGCCACGAGCAGCTCCACTATATTGGGCACTCGCAGGGCACGGCCATCTTCTGGGTGCTGTGCTCCGAGCAGCCCGCCTATTCGCAGAAGATTACCTCGATGCACGCGCTGGCGCCCATTGCCTACATACACGACATGAAGAGCCCTCTCTTTCGCACTCTCGTCCTGTTCCTCGACTTTCTAACGGTACATTACGAATATCGCGTATACGATTCAATGCAATTTCAAACGAATTTTTTCCCCGTGCCACTCTCGTTTTGCAGGCAGCGACGCGAATGCTGCGCATCACGGAATTCATGCCAAACACGAAATTCCTGGTGGACCACAGCCAGGTGGTGTGCCACGACAACGCAATGACGCAGGATGTCTGCTCGAATATCCTCTTTTTGGTCGCCGGCTACAACTCCGAACAGCTCAACAAGGTAATGCAGCTGCCGGCCGAGCCTCCGGCCTTCCCTCGTCCTCTTCCACGTTCTGCGTGTTTTTCCCAAATTGTTTGCGGCGCGCATCGATTTGAATTTCCCATTTCCACATTCAATACCAATGCTTCTTCTTCTTCTTCTCGCTGTTATACAGTTGTGTTGGGGATTGGGTTCATTAAGTTGGCACTTCATTTGCGGCATTTTGAGCGTGTGATTAAGTGTGCCGGAGTGCTCCATTACTGTGGGAGGAGGGCACCTTTTGGCATCCGGCTAAAAGGGAGAGAATGAATTGCAGAAGGGCTTAAACGGAACTCTGGCTGAGAAGGCCCCCTAGGTATAGGCATTTGGCCCAACTTTTTCTGAGGAACCTTTTCTAATGATTCAATGAGTCTAAGGCCAAGTGAGCTATAAAATCTATTTCAATCCGCTCAGGTCCATCTCGTCCATATACTGCATGTCTTGCCTTAAACGCCCTACCACATAACGGGCCATTGAGGCAGGTGTTTGATGCTTCCTATAATGTTTACAGAATGGCGAGATTATCCATTAGGACGCCCCCACATAGCCCCGCCATTGTCCTGGGCTCGCCTGGGGGAGGGCCAAACGAACTTAATTAACTGACACTGGCGACTGTAGGCCAAATAAGCGACAATGCATGCAAATTAGGTATGTGTCTGGCCGGTGACCCATTTAATATGATAGGGATTTGGGCATGGCAAGAGATGGGTACGCAATATGCGCACACAAATCAAGTTTGAGAGCTGGGAAATTCCTAGTTTAAGGTAGTGCAGGGTCGGACCATAACCAGGCTATAAAGTTGCCTGAGCTTAGCCTGAGTTTCTATTGACAAACTGTCCTCTTCCCTCTGCAGACCATGCTGCCCGTCATGCTGAGCCACACGCCGTCCGGCGCCTCTATCAAGCAGCTGGAGCACTTCGGCCAGCTGATGAAGTCGGGGCATTTCCGGAAGTTCGACCGCGGCTATCTGAGGAATCAGCTGGAGTACAATCGCATGACGCCGCCAGACTATGATCTGTCGCGGGTCAAGGTGCCGGTGGCCCTGTACTACTCGGTCAACGATCTGCTCGTCTCGACCACGGGCGTGGACCGGCTGGCCAGGGAGCTGCCGAACGTGATCGACAAGTATCTGGTGCCGATGGAGCGGTTCAATCACCTGGACTTCCTGTGGGCCATCGATGTGAAGCCTCTGGTGTACAATCGTCTGGTGCGGAACATTCGGCGCGTGGAGAATCACAGGGCCAAGCTGACGGCCAATTTGGCCAACTACCTGGCCATGCAGCTGCAGCGCCAGCAGCTGCAGAATCAAATCCAAATGCAGGCAACGCTCCACTCAGCTCTGCCGCCCAACGTCCACTTGCCGCACCGCCTCGATCAGGACTCGTTTATGATGCCCACACCAACACCAACAACGACTAGCACTACAACTGCCACGATGCCAACAACGACGGCGAGCACGGCACAGGAGACGGCAACCCTAGATGCTGAGGTTGAGGTGACCGCAACAACGTTGGCGCTCGAATTGACCGCGTGATTTGCCCCCGGAGCAGCGGGCAAGGTTCTAACTTGTGTAATTTCATTTGACTGTGATGACATTTTAACAATTTACGCTCTGATCCCGGACGCCCGGCCAGCACCAGGCCGGACGCAACCGCATCAACTCAGGCACGCCCAGCATCCATCCAATCACATTAATATCGTATCCCCGACGAGGCGCATGCACACCCTCCCCGTCCGAGCTCCCCACTCATCCGACATGAGCAGTAGCCCTGCCCACCAGATATTACTATGTACTCTCTGTGTTGCCCCACTCTGCAATCGTTTTATTTATCTATGTGTACAAATTTACGTATTTTTAATAATAAATATATGTTAAGAGGACGAGCTCAGCCTTGGCTCTAATTGGGGTGGGGAGAGGCACGCAGAAATTCCAGATATAACCCATATGTGACTCTGCTTCATAGCTGACTCCTCACCTCATATTATTATTTAATTATTTCGCACACTGGATGCTTCATTAATGAGGGCGCACGCAAAGTATGCAGAAGGTTATTGCAGCTGCCGCCTGGGGGTATGCAATGAAAAGTTGGAGCGCGACTCGCGCGCGTTTTAAAACGCGCGCAGGCCGCCTAGACTTTTGATTGAGCGAAATGCAATATGGCAGTGCGTCGAGCTGCTCGACGCGTAATTGCATCTTGGAACAGAACTCATTTCGTCAGACAGAGCCCAGTTCATGCGGCAGCTGCCGCGGGCCGCCGTGGAAAGAAGCCAAACCGGGCCGAGCGGCGACCCGTAGCGCGTTTTAGAGCCAGATCTGGGCCAAGCGGCAAATGAATTGCCATCGTTTGTTGTCGTCGTCGTTTGCCAGGACACGGCCGCGGCTTTATTGCAGTCGCATCTACCGCAGGCAAACTTACCGCACGCACTGTCGCAAAGCAAACAGCCAAACAGTCGAATTGCTTACCTGCGGCCAGAGTCGAAGCTCCGCTCATTTCACCAGCCAGAGCTGGCCCAGCGAAATCAAAAATATTGACTCTATGGCTCTGTTTGTCTGGCCGGAATCCGTGAGCCACAAATTGCATCCTTATATCAACGGAATTGCAAAAGTTCGCCTACAACAATAGATGCCAAAGAATCCGCTAAGCAAATGGCCAGAGGGGCTCATATAATACGAAAATATCAGCATACCAGATTAGACAGGTGGGGAGAGAGGGAGGCAATCGGAGATGCAAAGGATTTATTTGAGGAACTGGAATAGAAAGGCGTCCATCAGGGGCGAGCAGGAGCTAAATAGAGGCCAACTCTACTCTGGCTTCTCTTGGAGGTCCTTCTTCGTTTCAATTCGAGAGGCTTTCGATAGGTAGCTCCTGCCAGGACCTGTACGAGAGCATCTCCTGAGGCGAATGCTACAACAAGCATTATGAATTCACCATAAGTAAAACGAAAAAATCATTAAATTAGCCAGTTTATAGCACTGACTCTCCCCTCTCCCTCTCAATCGCTCTCTCCTGGAAAGCGAGGATAGCGTGCAGCTACAATGGCGAATTGCACAACTGACACAAATACAAGTTTAATTAGTGCTTCAGCTGGGCAGCCCACATGTTTGCACATGGCCTTTAACTAACTTTCGCAGTCAACAGCAGAGTGCTTCCCTCTCGCTTTCTCTTTCGCTCTTTCGCTCTGCGGGGTCTGTTGGCGCGTTAAGAGTTTTGCGCTCTCTGTATTTGCCTTTGCACTAGATTCGATTTGCCACTGCTCCCCGTCCGCCCGCCCACGCTCGCAGCTCTGTCTTTCATCTCTGGCCCTTTGTGTGTGCAAGCCCGGCATTAAGTACAACAAAATAATTAAAGTCAATTAGTGGTCCTTGCGAGTCCTTGGCTTGGCTTTCAGTTCACATAGCCTCGCATGTAATGCCATTGTGCAGCCGCCCCCGACGCGGCAGCAGCTCCTAATGCCGGCAGCACTCCCTCCCCGCCCCCCTCCCTAAATGCATAAAAACTAACGAGAGAGCGAAGCACAAACAACATCATAATTCACTTGAATTCCTCGGCATTATTGTGCGAATAACTTTAAGGATTTATTGCCCTTGGCAGCAATCGTAATCCACTTGCGGCCCAGAGTTTATATTTCATTTGGCGCCACAAGGACCATCCCGTTAATCAGGCATTAATGTGCAGCATGTGCATAAAGCCGGTCGTCAGCCAGCCAACGGCTCTCGTTATGCCCTAATTGAATTACCAGCACGAACAATGCAATTCCAACAATACTCGATGGAACCACTTCGATGGAAAAATACTGTAGTCTGTACACACATATATATATATATATATTTATAGAATTTTACTGCTCTTTTGTGTGCTGCCCCTCGACATGGAAACTTTCTCAAGTGGCAGGTGAATTGCATTTTTAGAAACAGTTGCAAGTTTTTTCAAGTTGTTTGGCAAATTTGTTGCACGAGCATCAGAAGTGCCTTTCAGTGTCAATGGAGGAAAAGTGGAAAAACAGGACATTGTTTCCATTCGATGTTGCTGCTGGCAGCTCAGCGAAGCTGCGCAAAGTTGCCCCAAGTAGCCTATGGGGACACAGATGCTCCAATGAAATAAAGGAAATGCGATTCGCGAGTCCAACCGATGGGAGCTCCTGACGGCAACTTTCCTATTGATAGGCATGGCAGTCGAAGAGGGAATTCCGATATGCATAGCATTTCTAAGAGGATCGAAAAGAAAGTCTTTGATTCGAAGGGATTGCCATTTGGATATGGGTTGCCGAAAAGCCATCTTACAGCTGGGAATACCAGCTCATTTCTAGGAGAGAGTTGGTTAACTCTGAAATATAGTTCTAAGTGCTGGAAATTAACTTCACATGGGATCGAGTGTGGCTTCTAGTAGTTCTCAGAATTCCATTTAAAGTTTCAGCATATAATACTGTCTGATGTACGAGCTTATATCAATATCAACGGTCGAAAGGCTTCAAATTTCCCACATAGGGCAATAATATGCTTTTACTTTGCAGCTTATGGCAACTGAGGCAATTCTTCACAGAGGTAGCAGCAGCTTGGGCCAAACATTTCATCTATTTTCATGGGCTACTCATGGGTTTATAAGCCAACGCTTAGAATTAATTATGAGTTTGCGTTAGAAATGAAATTCCGGATTAGCCGCAAAAGTTAAATTGCGAAATGCCAGCAAAAAATAAAAATAAAATATTGTTATTAGCTTTTGAAGTCAAGCTTGAATAGTAGCAGCGCGACTTGGCCAACAACAAAAGCCCTGATGGCCGCAGGTAAGTCTGAAATGCAAAGAATTAATTTTGTTATTATTGAAAAAGGGAGAAAATAGACGAAGAAACGTAGAAACGAGAAAGCAAAATATTTTTATTATATATTATTTGACTCTAATTGGAGGTCCGCCAGCTTTCCACAATTAAATCAATATTTTCAATTCATTGGCGAACGGTTCATCCCCGCCTCGGCGAGTGCAGCTCGACGCTGATATCTGACCACAGAAATGGCCCAAACAGCTGCCATTAAAAGTTGGTCAACAGCGTAAATATTATTGAACGGCAAAGTACACAAAATTTTTGTGTCAACTCGACAGAAAATGTTTGACCATTGCCATGGCTAATAATTCGGCTAACATGGGCAGCGGCAATAAAAGAGCATGGCCAATACGACAACAACAAAGGCAGAAGCAAACGCACTGACAATAATAAGCATAATAATAATAACAATAATAATAGTAGTAATGCCTGCTGTTCTGACCAGTGGGCGTGGCATAGGGGCGATTGTGCAAGCGTGATTCATGGAGCCAGAGCAGTGGGAACTTTCTGCGAGAGCTCGTGGATATTTATGGGCCGCGGCGCGATAAGGGCTAATGCCGAAAGTTGCTAGAGAATTGGGCGCGTAATCGACTCTAATGAAGAGTCTGAGTCTCTGAGCACTCGAGCAATGGCTAACGAAATTTGTCATCACTCCGCTGGCTGGCAGTGTGAATACAGGCGACACCTTTCAGTCGACACTTTCGGCCAAAAACTTCAATGGCATCATTAAAATGCGACGACGACGGCCACCGAGTGGCGGTGCGAGGAGCGGCAGGCATTCACTTAAATTGAGAAGTCCTCGGATGGAGGGACACTTGGGCCATCGGGCACTTGGCCACTTGGCTGGCAGCCAACATAAATATGACTTATAAAATGTCCAAAAGGACTTTGGCAAGCAAATTAGCTTGTCAAAAGCTGAAGTGGCGCTGAGTAGCGCCAAGGCTGCCAAGAGGGCGGCCAGAGGCCCGGAAGGATACTTTTCGAATTTCATA
>JABVZY010000350.1:2173979-2186057 GCA_020883555.1 Drosophila nannoptera | reverse complement strand
GCGAAATTCTTTGGACAGTTGGCAGCTTAGCCGCGAATGCATTCGCTTTGCACTTGGCGCATTCGAAGCGCATCGCGTGAATTGGCAAGACGTGAAAAGCTGTCGCCGGGCACTCACTCGCAGGACTCGAAACTCGAATGGGACACTCACTGAACTGTGGGAAAACAAGCAGAAGTAGCAATTAAGACATAAAAAAGAGAAAGAAATACAGAAGCATGAAAAACTATTTGTTAATTTGTTCATGAATGAGTTTCACATAAATTGATTATTTATCACGTATCTCATAAAGTGTTAAACAAGATTTTCAAACAAGTTTAAGTTTGTTCAATTCACAAATCGAAAACGCAATGTATTAAATAATTAGGATACATTTCCAAATTTTATTAGACAAACATGCAACCGCATAATAAATAAATAATATTCCATGGAAAGTGAAAAGTTTCAAAAATCCAATTAAAAACACAATATGAAAAACTGAAGCATTCAATTAAGATCATAAATTCCAGTAGAAAATCAAGGAAACCTTTAAAAAAAATTGTCAATTATTTTACAAAATTCCTGGAACAAAAGAAAAACCCATTTTTTAGATATTAAAAAAAATAATAATCATAATAAAAATATAAAAAAATAATATTGATTATACGAGATTCAGAAGTAAAAAAAACGTTTAAGGAAAGAAATTAATTTCTAACGAAATAACAAAAACAAAATCTTCCATGGGAAACGAACGAAATAAGACAAAAGATTAAATTAAGTGCATTGCATGTTAAACAACAACAATTCAAGTGTTCAAATTAGCTGTAACTGAACTGTAAATTGTAAATAGGAAAGAGCGGGAAAGAGGGCGAGAGCGAGAGGCAGTGAGAGTGCGGAGTGAGAGCGTGGGGGAGGACAATTAAAAGTGCAATAACCAAAAACGAAATTCAAGAGAGATGAAATGGTTAATTACGATCTGCCTCCTCTTCACGATTATTTTCAAAGGTACAGCAACAACAACAACAACATAAGCAACAACAACAATTAGAAGCAATTGACACAGAGTTTCGCTCACGATCTAACAACTCTTGCAGATGCGCAAACACTGCTGCTGAACCAAATGGATTGGAAAAATCTGCTAAACAGCGGAGCTCTGGACCTGAACGTCTTGCGCTGTTTTCTGCGTGACAAAAACTTTTGCCCCAGCCCCTACATAGAGCATCGCCTCTACGCGCCGTAAGTTCGCCCTGGGTCGAGTCGATCCGACTCGACTCGTTTGCGGGGACAGAAACAGCCAATTGTAAGGTTGTGCGATAATCTGCAAAATCAATGTCTAATTTATGTGCAAATACTCGGTTCGTATGGGCGAACACCTATAGCTGGGAGAAAGTGTGTGAAATCGCCAGAAATGGAATTCCTGCTACCGCTTATTAGGCCAGCGATACAAAACATGTGCAACCAGCAAGGATATGGGTTGCAAAATTCTCAATTAATGGGTCGTTCGACATGTTCATCACTCTGACCCAGTTAACCGAAGAAATTACCAGCTTTAGTTGCCGGCCGCAGACTGCTGGCGGCTAATAAAAGCGGTCTCCGATGTGACATCAATTTAAATTGAAAATAAATACTGAAAAACCAACGCTTTTGGCCAGTCGTTCAACCTGTCTGGCCATGTGGCCAGCGCCTGTACAAACGAGTCCAAGTGCGAGGCCAAGTGCGAGTCCAGGTGGTGTTTGCCTATATTGCCAGTGAATGTTGTAGTAATCGATGCCATGGATTACGTGATGTACACTTGGGGATCTATTTATTTTCACTTGAAGAACGCTAGCAAGAAACTAAGCCACTTTGCTAACAGCCAAAGAATCCCACTTGTACCCATTTATCACATATCTAACGGTTGAATGATGTTGTTGGAATAGATGCATGCCACGAAGCTGTGAAAATTCCAGCCGATTTACCTAGCAATACAAAATATATCGTATGCATAGCCCTTTCTTCCCATTGAATATATCAAAATTTTTAACTTTTTTTTACGTCAAGGAATAATTAATTAGTTTCTTCTAATAAGAGAATTATTACTATAATAATAGTAAAAATGACTTTGTCATGGACAATTCCATTCTATTTCTAAAAAGGCTCCAATAACTGTTGCGATATCGATAAGGGTCGATTACTTCGATAAAAATGAAAAGTCAGATTCAAAGGCGGGCCATAGGAAGCCGGAAAGGAATAAGGGCTTTCTCAATGCCACTGGCATAAATGCAATTTTTTTCCGCTATTTTCAATCGAATTACAAAATATTATAATATTACATACATATATTTAATCCAATAAGCAGCGAGCAGGTAACTGATGCGTAAATCATTCAATACTCTAATCAATTTCCTGCATCATTTCCAGCCAATTTACATAATAATTTCGTTTAACTTTGCAGTAATGGGCCGCGCACGGGTCTGCCCCTGAACATTCAAAATCCATTGACCCTATACAAGGGCGGTTTCAGCAAGCAGCGCGAGACGGTCTTCATAGTGCATGGCTTTAATGGGACCGCTGTTGACAAGCATCTGCAGTTTCTGCGGGATGGTTAGTGAGTATGCATTATGATTGCTCCAATCAAAATCTGAAAATGTAAATTGCTATTTCTGTTTGCGACCTTAGCTTATTTGTCTCGAGACTTTAATGTAATTACTGTCGACTGGCGACCACTGACGCGTTATCCCTGCTATCTGCATTCACTGATCAACACTCGCTTGACCGCACAGTGCACAGCCCAGGTGTACTCCTTCCTCACCCACTACGGCGCCGAACGTGAGAAGATCACTTGTGTGGGCCACTCGTTGGGCGCCCACATCTGTGGCATGATCAGCAATCATTTGACCAAGAAACAGTACCGCATCATTGGACTGGATCCAGCACGTCCACTTATCGAGCGTAAGAAAAGCAACAGGTTTCGCCTCTCGCATGATGACGCGAGCGTTATACAAGTGATTCATACAAATGCCGGATATCTGGGTCAGGAGGATAATACGGGACATCTCAATTACTGTGTAAATGGGGGACGGATTCAACCATACTGCAAAGGAAATCCTATTAGTAAGGACAATTAAATACATTTTCTTATATCTTAGGCGTTCTAATTCCACAAGCATTGATCACAAATAGGACGCTCTCGCTGCTCGCACTTTCTGAGCATTTGTTACCTGGCCTCGGCCACCATGAAGCATGCTAAGTATGTGGGCGTTCCTTGCCCGAACGGGTGTGTAAATTTGTCGGGACCTAAGCGATTACCAGTTAATCGAAATATCAACCCATTCGAGTTTGTGTCTTTGTTGCGAGAGTATAAAATTGGAAACGATGCCCCGGATAAGTAAGCGAAAGATAGATAGGAAATTCAAACTGATAATGATATTATGTTGCAATTTGCTTTTAGTGCCCGCGGCTGCATTTGCATAGATGTCCCGCATGCAAAGCATTGTCCTTTCATGGATTCGTAGAAATAGTCATTCATTTAACTTCTAAGTGCAGTGTTAAGATAGTGTTAACAATGAAAATGCAAAATATTTAAAATTTCTTTTTTGGCAATAACCGATTGGGAAATTTTGTAGGGAAATTTCCTTTACAGCTGTATATCGAAATAATTAATCGCAGTGTGATCGATCAATAGTCTTCCATCTCTAATTTGCAATACAGTCATAATAAAAACAGGTCAACTTGAGGAGAAAAACATAAATAAGGCGTAACGATTTTGTGTATTTTGTGAATAACAATACAAATATGGGATGCGATGGTGGAACTATACCTAAACGTGATGAGCTTGTGCGCGTCAAGCAAAAGCCAGAGCAGGTGAGACCATATAGTCAACTAGCAGTGCTCGATTTATCTTACGCTATCACTTGCAGAAAGACAAAGATGCAGAACGTGAATTTCGATGGTTACACTGTACACTTACGCAGCAGCGTTTGCAGGAGCCTATTGTAATGTGCGCAATGGGTCGTCTGTACTCAAAACAGAGCGTCATCGAACGTTTGCTGGAGAAAGAAAAAATGCCAGAGTCCGCGTCACATGTGCGTAGCCTGAAGGACATCAAGACGTTGCAATTAACACCAAATCCCGCCTTCACGGAGGAGGATAAGACCGAAGGTTTGCTGGACACTCGTCATGCCCCGTATATATGCAAACTGATTGGCCTGGAAATGTCTGGTAAATTTCGATTTGTGGCGCTGTGGACCTGCGGCTGTGTCATGTCGGAGCGCGCCCTCAAGCAGATTAAAGGAAGTATGGCCAGTGCCTGCCCACTTTGCCAGATGCCTTACAGCGTCGAGGATGTCATAGTGTTGAATGGCAACGAAGAGGATTTGGAGCTGATGAAAGTGAAGCAGCAAATGCGTGAGGCGAGACGTAAGGCATCAAAAAAGGATAAGAAAAATACAAAAAAAACTGAAACCAGCGTAAAGTCAGATACCACCGAAGAGCTCGCATCCACATCTAGCAAACCAGAAAAGACCTCTACGAGCACAGGCAACAAACTAAAGATTATAGCTAATCCAAAACGGTTAGGAGCCGTTGATGCCATGCAAGATCCAGAGATGAAACGGCTCAAGACAGATTTCAGTGTGGCCAAAGACCCTAAAGCTAGCAACGTTTATAAGTCTCTCTTCACCACCCACAAGACCGACAAGGAACAACAACGTGCACATTGGATCACCTACAATCCATTCTACAATTAATCTAGTATATAATATTTACTGTAAAATCTAGTTGTACATTACTTTGCTGTACGTTTTCAATCTTGTCAATGTAGCGTGTATTCCCTATTAGAAAAAACGGTGACAGTAGCTGCCTTTGAATTTTACAAAAAGTATCTGATAAAAATTACACAACAGATTTGAAAATGTATCGTGCGGCATACCAGAAGGGATTCCTGACGATACTATATAGCGTGGGCAGCTCTCCACTGGAAAAATGGTCCACCTATGTAAGTGTTAAGAAGTTTTGCAACAGTTGATAACAATTCACCATCCACAGACAAAGAATGGATACATTAAACGTATTTACGATGAGGATATCAAATCTCTGGTACTAGAAATAATGGGATCAAATGTTTCTACTACATTCATACACTGTCCAAGTGATTGCAAAGCAGAATTGGGTATTAAGTTGCCTTTTTTGGTCTTGCTCATCAAAAATATGCACAAATATTTTTGTTTTGAGGTTAAGGTGAGATGTCTGAGAATAATAGATTAGGTCTGATCATCAGATTGAAACGCGATTTCAGATTCAGGACGATCAGCGTTTTATGCGCCGCTTCCGCGTGTCCAATTTCCAAAGCAAGACATCTGTTAAACCATTCTGCACGGCGATGCCTATGGGCATGTCCCCTGGCTGGAATCAGATTCAGTTTAACTTGGCCGATTTTACTCGACGCGCCTATGGCTCGAACTACTTAGAGACTGTTTCTCTACAGGTTCATGCGAATGTGCGCATCAGGCGTGTTTATTTTACAGACAAGCTCTACACAGAAGCCGAATTGCCCAATGAATACAAGCTGATGGGCAAACCCAAGGATCTTAAGAAAGAGAAACAGTTTAAGGCGCCGCCAACAGCTCGTCCGCCATCTCCTTTAAATACGGGGCGGCCAGAACTTACAGCCAAAACTGAAGAATCGGCACCACCCGATACAGACATTGAAATGGATATATTAGTCCAGCCGCCAGCCGAAACTGGAGACCCTGAGGCGGCCCCCGCCGACGAACCGCCTGCACAGACCGAAGGCACAGATGAAGCATATTATTAAAATCATAATTATATTAATGTTCGTTATGTTAATTTTAAAGCTTGCATCTAAGGCAGAGAGAGACTTGTCGGAGTAACAGATAAATTAACTAGTCGTAGAAAATACAGATTACATCTGACTCCACATGCACCACTTGGTAATTTATTGCAGCCTAATGGCGGGATTGAGGACGTGATTCTAGCTTTTACTCTATTTGATGTATATTTCGATCAGGGGTATTGGACCCTTCGTAGCTGATGTAACGTCTGCAATTCGTAGACATTTGTTTTTTATTACAGGATTCTAGGTTCAAAACAAACATCGTTTCTTTTTTAAAATTATTTATGCCTGTTAGCTAGCATTTTGACTTTCTTTGGGTTCAACTAGGATGCAGTAGCTTCATTTGCAATGATTAACATATCAGCGTCGATGTTTTTTAACGCATTTTGATACTCGGTAATCTCCAGCGCTTCCCATTCAGCCTTGAACGCAGCCTTGGGATCTTGTGGCATTGTCATTGCTGCGCCGGTCATTGCATCGGCCTGTGCTTGCGTTTGATCTGCGTGGTTATTCTCGCCAAGTACTAGTGTGTATATTGAACGCAGTCCGAAAACATTCAAAAAATACCACGATGCCGACGATACCCAAGCGGCATCCAAAGAGGCTAGCTCCACGCCGCGCTGCAACATTGGCTTAAAGCGAAGTGTTAAAGGGAATGGCACTTTGGTGGTCACAAAACCAGAAAACATCCAATTGATCCAGCCTCCAATAACGACCATAGGAAGCACATTGATGAAGTTGCCTTTAACCATGTCCGTTAACATAGCTGATGAGTTCTGTGCGACCGGCGCTCGCTTTTGAGTCTTGAAGTAGCCTGTCTCCTCGTTGTTAAAAAAATTCTTTCTCATCGAGAATGACTGAGCGCTTAGGTATTTCCCATTTTCGCGCAGTAAGCGAGCTCGAATCATGGCTTGACTAGTAATGGAGGTACAAGGAAAGACTTCATATATAAAAATTCAATTTTTGGAATGAACCTTGTTCACCTGTCCATGATTTGGGTAATTTCAGCCTTCTTCTGTGTAGATATCAGAATAGATACATAATGGCGCACGATGCCAACTAGAAATGTGATAAGCACGATGGGCAAAAACACCCAAACACGTATATCGGGGTCTATAAGAAGCTCCGTCATTTTTTATTAATAATTTTAAGTATTATTGAACCAATTTTTCGACACCCCGTCGAACTCTGTGCTAGAGATGGATGTATATGGTTGATGAAAGGCATCGAAAGTATCGAGAAAGAATAGGTAAAAATATCGATATTGGGCTTAATAGTTTCGAAATAAGTACATTTATTCTTCTATTCTGTCTTCCTTTAAACGAACGGAATATAAATATATCATGATTGACGTCAGCCAAAGGAGTTTTGATTTTCAAATGATAGCTGTCATTTAAAAAACTTTGATGTTGGGTTACCGATTATTATAGTTAGTTGTGCCCGTATATGAAACATTTAATTCTATTTAGGAAATTTATAAAAGGTATCCGCATTTATAAAATGTAAGCTTTTAATACATTTATTAATATTATTATAATATCTTGACCGTAGCATGTTTGTTGGTTATGGTAAGATCTTTACCGTCGTGAACAATACATTCATAAAAGAATTTGCGATTAACACGGCATTGTGGGCCACATTTGGTAGATCCACAATTCTGGCACTCATACCAACATCCACAACAATCGTCTTTCATGCAATCACATATATCTAAACCGTTGGACCTCATGTTTCCATATTCATCATAGACGCTGTTCTTTCCATAACAAACTGCTCTTTTCTTGACTTTACGCTTTGACTTTTCTGCCTCAGTACTAGCATTGTCATCTATAGCTTCCTTTCTTTGCGGGCGTTGACGCAGGCTTCGATCACTCATTGTTATTATATATCTTTTGTATGATTTTTCCTTTTTTTAGATTAACGTGAATATAAACACTTTCTGTTCCGTATTGGAATACTTATCGAAAAGCAGTCGATTTATCTTAGGTCATCGATATGTTGCATCTACTAAATTTGAAATGTCCTAATAAAGTGTGACCAAGTTAATAAACTTAATTTGTGCAGCATATGACCAAGTTCTGTACTCACCTCCTACGACGCCAATAAGTTAATATATAAAAAGGTAATTAAAGCAATGGAGACCAAGGCAGATTCGCCAACAACGTCAACGAATCCAGCACCTCCTACACCTACAGAAGCTGCCAAAGATACCAGCAACGCCGCACCTTCTGTCGTCACTAGCAACAATGCACAAGCCCCTGCAAATTCGGCGCCAACAGCAGCCACAGCACCTCCGGCAGCAACTACAACTAATATATTGAGTGCTAGTACAACAGGAATAACAGGAGCAGCCACTACAACGTCGACTGCATCGACAAGTTCTACCCCACAGCCACCACCAGCCAAAAAACCAAGCGCACCTACAGCGACCCGAGCGGATCCAAGTGCTTTACCAACACGTCTCTATTTGGATCAAACCGTCTCTCCTGTGTTGCTGCACGGTTTACAGGCCTTAGCACGTGAACGACCAACAGATCCCATCCAATTCCTGGCATCGTATTTGCTCAAGCACAGCAACGGATGCGAGGAGCCAGTGGCCACCGAAACCAGCACTTAGATATAGTTTCTAGTCTTTGTTCCCAGCGCTTATCCCTAAATAAATGTTTAAAATCATAAATATAATAAACGTATTTATGTGCCATTCCCTTAATTTAGATTATCGATTTAAGCAGTGATGATATAACCCCAAGGATCGAGCTTATTATTGAGCAGCTGCACTGAAGTTTCCGCAAGCTTTGCCAGTAGGTCAGCCAGGTTCTGCTTAGTGTACACCTTATACAGTAGTCGCCGCTCATCGGCAACTTCGTCCGCCAGACGAATGCAGCCGACATAGTCGCCCGATTTCGCCATGACTTCATACAATAGCACAACGATCTCTGGCAAGCAAATTGAACGTAATTTTTCCAATTGCAACTTTCGATTTTCCCACTGCAATGTCGATACGTTTTCCGGTTCCTTGGAAATAAAAGGGTCATTAAGCCAGCCCTTATCCGGGAAAAGAAGTATATTGAACAGAGCATCCGTGGTAACTGACGAGAAGTACATTAAAAATGATATTAGAATATAAAGAAGAATTTTGACTACGGCCTTACCCTTGGACTGCTCCTTGAGTCGTTGCTCCCACCGCTCAACTGCAGCTAGATAGGCTTGCTCCTTGTGCTGCGCATTCATTCGCTCTGTGAAGTTATCATTTAAATCTGATACAATCTTTTGAGGTGGCTGTGGACGCGCCTGCTGCAGTAGAGTCCAATCATTAAAGCTGTCCACGCCAATGAGGTAAACCTTGTAGCAAAGGAACTCCTTTAGGCTGCATTCTTCCCGAGGCCCCATATTTTCCAGTGCACCATAAATGCTGATCAGCTGACTGGTCACATCAACGGGCACCATATCAAAAACCTGACGTACACACTCAATCTTCTTAGCGGCTAGATAGTTGCGCATCATGGCATTAGCTTGCCAGAGCAGTTCGCCTCGCTGCTCCTCCAAATATATCAGATACTCTAGAGACATAATCTTGCGTTTGTCCTCGGCAGAAACCACTCCGGAAGGCGGTTCGCCCAGTGTGGAGTGTGGAGTGGAGGCTAGTCGGATACTCTCGACTGTATGGCACGTTATATGCTCCAAATCCAAACCCGCCTGCAACCCCGCCTCGAGCGCGAGTTTCCGCTGCTGCTTCTCCTCAATCTGACTGAGAAATTTTGAATAGAGCAGCAATTGCAATTTTTTGGGCAAACCGGCCGTATAATAGGCCACAGGCTGCGGGTCACCACGTTCGATCAATGTCTCCACGTAAGCAGCAATAATGCGATCCGCCTGCTGTTGCTGTGGCACCTGTTCGATTCGGCCTATCTGGCGCAAGAAGAGCACAATATGGGCCATGAAGCGCAGCTGATGCGGCGACACCAGTGTGCGGTCGTTCGTTTTGGCGTCTAGCCACCGGCAAATATGTTGCAACAGCTCGCCGCTGGTGTCTAGTATGATATGCTGTTGTATAACGCCCAGTTGGCCTTGGGCATATTCGCGCACGGAAACGTCCTTGGCTACGCTCAGCTCATCGAAGATCTGCTCCAGTGTCATTTTGCCATTCCAATACTCATCCGGCATGGGCTGATAGCGTTTCAAGCAACAGCCCCGGATCTCACTCTCGACACGTATGTCTATCTGCACCTTCAAATACGACCAGAGTAGATCATGCCAACTTTTGTGTAGCAGCGATTTCAGAGCTCCTAAGTGACCACAGAAGACGGCAGCGGTGGCTCGTGTATATTCATCGTATTTCTTGCAATCAGCTAGCATATAGGCGCAAAGTTTCCAAATATCGCGATGAGGATTGCCTTCGATAGGAAATTTCTCATTTGTCTGATCAGGCACATGCTGTGCAAAGTTGGGATCCTCGTGCAATCGCCACCCCTCCAAGATGACAGCACGCCAGGTTTGGCCAAAATGCTTGCACAACCTTAGTGCCTCGTCGAAGTTTCCATTGCGAATGGACGAAAAAATGGCGCGGTTCAAGTTCACGTTGTCCTCCATATCAATTGCGTGCAGTGGTTTACCTTCGCGCACCGGCGCATCAGGATCCAGTTGTTTGCATATCTCGTGACCACGGCCAAAAGCAGGACCTTGCAAATTCTCCAGCTGAAAAAGGGTATTCTCCCAAGCAGCCATGCGATCGTGATTCTGCAAGGCTTTTGCCTGGTCCTGTTGTTCGTAGCACTTTTCCAGCCAGTCGACAACCAGTTGATATTCACGCAGCTGTGCGTTTACAACATACAATTGCTGGACGACCTGAGAAGTGAGGGTAAAGATGTTCAATTTAATTTACTTCAATGTGTTTCAAAGGGACACACCTGTTTTTCACTGCCCCCAAGCATTGGGCCATCATGCATTTCATTTTCTGCCTGTGTGTCAGCCTGTAGCAGCAGTCGATCATGATAGAGAGCGTGAAGTAGGCGATAGGTGTTTATCTCCTGCTTTAACCAATTGACACTCGCCTCACGTTGTTTTGTGCCGTAATTGCCAATCATTCCACGCTCAATTTCGTCCTCAAGTTGTTCCACAACCTGCTCACAAGCTTGTGCCAGAAGCTGCACTACATCCAGCGTTTCGTTGGCATTGCGATGTTTGTGTAGTACTTCATAGAAATATGAAAATAGGATATCTGCTCTGCCGCGCCCTTGGTCCTCGTCATCGAAGTTCTCTGTCAAAAAAGTGCTGTCGGAGCTAATACTATTGAAATCGTTGGCGTGCATGCGAGAGAGCAGTCCCATTCCTCCACTGGCGCTGTCTCTAAACATTTCTTGCTCCTCCGGTAGCATCGTTACGGATAGGTTGTGTGATTGCATACCCAATGTGCTACTCAAAGTTTGACGTAGCAGACGTCTTTTTTCGAATGAGCTCTTCATTTTCAAACCACCGTTAATTTGCTGTTTTATTTTTATTAATTATTATCCACACGCGGCAAAAAGCCGGGTCTTCGGCTTTCTAGCTGACTCAACACTGTATTTTCTTTATTTGACAGCACTGGATAAGCCTGGTATGCATGTTATATAGAAACAGGGTAACTGTTGTTTAGATATATGCTAAAGAATGTTTGACAGTCAAAAGCATTTGAAAAATTGAAAAATTTTAAATTAAAAATTTTCGTTAGTAATCCTATGTATTTATTTTAAGGCAAATATTACATATGCTTTCCCGAAATTTACTTTCCTAACCCCCAAGTTCTACGTAACGTACGGTGCGAGCAGCATACATGCCTGATAAAAATGTATGTCAGATATGGGCACACAGCTTCGAGTGGCCAGCCAAATTGAAACGTGTATGAGCCGTAAATGAAAAGTAAGCGTCGTTTTATTATTTTGTTGTAACAAAGTACGTTTTTCGGTAATGTAACACTTTAATTTTACGCACTGGCAATGCAAAGCCGTGTGTTTCCCGAAACAACAGAGGTTATATTCACCAAATTATGGAGACGCATTGCGCAAATTGTTAGACGCTAATTGTATAAATAAATGTATTACAGTTGTAAACCTGAATTTTATTGAAGTGCAGTTAAATAATCATTCGTATAGTTTATATGACAAACAAAGAGTCTGTTAAATGGCAACTATATAATATTGTTGATATACAAAAAAAGAAAAATAAGCTATAGAAAATAATTAAGTTAAAAACAACACAACAAAAGGTAAGAACCGGAAATTGATTTTTACCCG
>JABVZY010000350.1:2157443-2171224 GCA_020883555.1 Drosophila nannoptera | reverse complement strand
GCGCGAGCTCATTTCGGATGCGGATATGTTTTATGAAATGCCTGGTGAATTGGGTGACATGGAAGTAGGATGCGAGGAGGAGGTGTGCGGCGATTTTGTTGAGAGCGACGATTTCGCTGCCGAAGAGGAGGTCTACTCAGAGGACATATAGAGGATCCGTTAGCGATTTAAATGCGATGAAATCACTCAATTTTACATGTTAGGCATTGCTTTTCACTTTCATTGCTTTCCATAATGAACATTAATTTCCCTCACTCATACACGCACCCACAGGCAAGATGCCCAGCAGAGCTTGTTTAAGTTAATAACCGCTGCAGCTCGCAGGAGCTTCTCTTTCCACGAACTGACATATCAACTCACAAATAGAATCTCATTTGGAGCTCTGCCAGGCACTTGCCCCATTAAATGGTATTATAAATTAGTATTAAACTGCCTGCTGTATGCTGCTCATTTTTACACCATTCATTTTGGGTCCGACTTTCCCCCAAAAACAAAACAAAAAAAGCACTATTCTCTCACATTACAAAAAGTGATCCGCTCATTACTGGGCGGACCCACAAGAGATTACATTAATCGTTACCTTAAAAACAAACTAGAGCGTTGTTTTGCATTTTTATAGTAAATTAGATGGAAGCAGTTGCCGCGTAATTCCGGATTAGACCAATATTTCACTAGGTGAAGAAATTTGAACAATTCATGTTGACTGGATGTGCGTAAATTGTCTAAAGTCTTGTAAAAGCTCCACCACAAAGTTGATTCCCATCGAAGGCCTCGATCTCGGCAATACCAAACATGCCGGCCAACAGGCAGCCGCTGCTCAAGTGATCATCCGGCTCCAATTTTTCCGGTGGCGTTATCAGCTCGTTGTCGCCCTGATAGACGTAGGGCAATCGTAATATCCAATAAGCGCTCTGCGAGAGTCGTGGTAACATCGGACACCCCAGAGTGAAGGTGTATTTGCCCACTTTTACTTTCGGATCGACAATTATGTTAACCGGGGCTTTGGGCGTGACCACGTGAATGCGCATTAGTTGCGCCAGAAAATTGAGCTGGGCGCGACATGGGCAGGGGAAGTAGAGAGGCATATTGTTGTTGACCACTTTGCTGCTCGTGTCCCGTTCAATGTCTGCGCCACCGCGCAACACCCGATCCGGGCTGCACATCATGAAGCGATGGCCACGGGAGCACTCGTACTCGAAGCCCACGAAAACCTTGAGGGCCAAGCGATCGCCATGCTTTCGATAGCGTTGAGCTTTCTTGCCCATCATCTGATGCTGCTTATACTGGGGCTGGACGAGGCGTACGTGCACATCCCAGGGAAGCAGGAAATTGGCGCCCGAAAGGAAGCCGCTCTGGAAGTGTTCCTGCAGCCCAGTGTTGTGGCTGTAAATGGAGCTTGCGCCGACGCAGGCAAGCGACCAGCTTGGAAACAACGGCAGCAGTTCGTTGCCACTGAGGGTATGTACGAGTCCGGGCAGATATTCCGTAGTAGAGACCAGCTTTGGAAGCACCGTCGACGATTGCGGTTCCGAAGATATCTCGGGTGACTCTTTGCTAACATCCTTGTCACTGCGTTCCTTGAGCTGCAACACCACCTCGTCTTGCGTGTTGACGCTGGAGGTGTCGCTGCTAGAGCTGTTGCTGGGGCTGTCGCTGCGACTATGGCTGCTGGCCTCCGGGGTCTCCGCCTCTACGGTGTTAAGCAGCGAGGCTCCAAAGCCGGCTATGGACATATTCATATCGGATCCATAGGTAGCTAGTAGAGGTTGCGAGCATACATCGCTTACTGTTTGGTTCTGCTTTTTTGGAACCGTTGCGGTTTCTTTCACCGGCTGCGAATAGAGCTCTTCAGTTGTGTTGCCGTCCAGATCGCTGTCTCCGTGGGCTGTGAAATCTCCGCGGCTCTTTGTCGCTTGAAGCAACATTGGAAACGCTGCCTCAAAGGCGGCCGCTCTATAATCACTTATTGAGGGCGTGAAAACTGGAAATTGAAACCTTTTAACTTTAACGCATAGATTGCATTTGGGAGCCATTTGCTCGTAGTATTCGTAGTTGGCCTGCCGTAGAGTAAATGGATCTTCACGCCTGCCCTGCGTTCGTCCACAATTGCAGCTGGATATGTGAACTATGCCGTTGCTGTGCTTATCGTGCACCAAATCTTTGGGTAGCGAACAAGGATTGCCACGGAGGCTGAGATATTCGCACTGTTTTCTGCCATCGTTCCAGTATTTGAGGCAAGCGTCACTAAGCTTGGCTATTGCCAGGTCAGCGAATGGACCCCGACCTTCTTCCTCGAAGGCTATTATGGCATTGTCCAGCAGCTGGTTGTGGGTGGCGCTGCCATAAATGGCGGGAGCAGCATGTTTATAAGCGGCGATTCCCTTCTTCAAGCCCAGTTCAGTAAGGTAGGACCAAAATCTAAAAAGATGAAAATTGAGAAGATGAATTTATGACCTCACTGGGTATATTTACTTCTTCTCATAGTTGAGACTCTCGTCAAAATTCCTCAGATAGGTTTCCTAGAATTATTTAATTTTTAAAAACAAAAAATTGGTTATTGATTAAGTAGACCTACATAATTAGCGTTATTGGTTTCGTAGTTCTCTGCGTAGACATTTCCGACGAGCAGTTCGTGAAAGGCGCCCATGCAAATGTGCCAATCCAAGACGTCGAGGAGTTGGGATTGCGCCGACTGCTGCTGTGCCTGCTGCTTGAAGGAGCCCTCATTAAAGGAGCCCTGGAGTGCATCCTGTACATGTTGCTGCAGAAACTGCCACACTGTATGTTTCTTCCTGTAGAGCTGGTCCTCTGACTCTCGCGCTTTAAATTCCGGACCAAATGGCTTGATAAAACCCTCAAAAGGGTAAAGCTCTACAATTTCCAATTCCTCCTCATCCTCTTTGATGTTCGTCTTGTGCATTGTTTCCTCAAGCATCTTTATCGCATTCAAAAGGTGATCTGGCCGCAGCTCTTCGTGCGCATTGTAGAACACAAATTGTTTGTTGTTGGGCAATGCAAGCAGTGATGAGTTGGCGTCATTGGTTACAATATTGTACTGGCGCAGCAGCTGGTAAATCATGTCCTCAGTTTGAAATTCGTAGGCCGAAATACATTCACGGGTCTTCTCCTCATCGGGGGGATAGTTTTCGAAGACGAATAGGACACGTGGTGTACAGAGGCGTACTCTGTCCTCAAGTATTCTACTGGCGGCTGATACCCGTAGTAATTCGGGTAGAAAATCCAAAACTTGATGCTCGCGTACAAATTTCAGTAACTGAAACACGGTTACGAGCGCGGTGTCGAATGTAGGCGCGGTCTCTATGTAGACTATAATGTGGCATGCGTGCAGGGCCAGCAACATAATACGTACAAATCGACTGCGCATTTGACCGTAGAAGGTGTCGAAGTCGACAGATTTTTGTTTCAGCAACAATTGGCCCATTACCACCTCATCGTGAGTGGTTTCAAAGTGCAGCAGGAGGGTATTTGTCCCCGGTTTGTAATAACACTGAATCTGTCCATCTTTCGGTAAATGCGAGTTTTCGGGTTTCATTCCAAAAGCGCTCATTTTGTTCGCTTGCGCATTTTTAGAGCGCCCAATAACACCCACAATTACAAGCGAGTTGTTCAGCTCCCGTAATAACTGTCTGTGAATGTGGACATGTTCTGATAACGATTATTAAGAAGCCAGATAAGTACTTACGCTACATTTTCCGGTATATCCGGATATTGCCAGGTGTAATAGCTTTTAAAACTCATATTTGAAGCGCAGCAGGAAAATAACAACAATGCAAACATAAACAAGGCGAGATGGGAATAAATGTATCGATATATCGAATGTATCGTTAAGATCGCAATTCTCTACCTAACGCTGAAACAAATTTGGCGCCAACGAGCTATCGGTTTTTGAAAGCTCGCAACTATCCCACTTCATAGGTAAAACAACTTGGTTTGTCTAAAGCAATTAAATTTTATTGTAATCTTTTTGCCATTTATAAACACTTTCAGCATACCTTACATCTTAGCGTATGCCACAGCGTGCGTGCATTTCCATTCCTTTCCATTCGAAAGGTTCAATTTGTAATGTCAAATGAGATTTTAAGTGCATGATTAAGTATAATGTGTAATGCTTAAATTTGGAGCTATATAATGTTCAATTAATTATGCGTTTTTGGCTAAATGAGCACCTAAAATGATTTTGTGTTTCATATTAGCATATTTATGCAAAGAGCAAGTTGTGAGTGTCTAGTAATACTATGTGTGGGCATAATCAATAGAGCATACAATAGAGTATTCATAGACAAGTGCGTTATCCGTTCGTATGAGAAGAGACTTAAGTTCAGTTGTTGAAATGCTAAATGGGTTTATAAATGTAATGTTCAAGTTGTTTATTTGATTTCTTTTTTTTTTTTTGTTTTGCCATATTGAGCACATTTAAAATACTTGTTTGTTAGAAAGTACTAGTATCTACTACATAGAACATCGTGGAGTGAAGAACTTGAATGCTTCATCATGGTATTTACAAATAATTGTTTTTTTGCGATTTGTCAAAATTCTCTTCTGGATTAAATCGAGACTTGGCTGTTTCGTGACTTTATTTACATTGTTTAAGTTATGAATTATGAATTATTCTTTGTGCTTTTGTATGATTGTGTGTCTACTGTTATATTGCAACGGTCGGCTCTGTGGAACATCCGAGAGTGTTCCTTTGGTAATAAGAAGAATAACAAAAAATAACTAAAGCTACTAATTTTCATAATTTTGCCAGGTATTGTAGTTGTTGTAGTTTTCATCAATAATCACATTGACCATTGAAAAAAAAAGTTTATTTTCAATTAATTTTATTTATTTTCGATTTCATTCGCTATATTCTTCCTCCACGTTTTGGCAGTGAACCTGAGCTAACTTCTTTGCATTCTCGATCAATTTACTTTACACAAACGATTCCTTTAAATATCTTGTACACAATTTTATTCAAATCATTTTCGGGTAGCTACAGTATTTAAGCACACGATGAGAACAGATATTATGACAGTGGGTCGGTGTAAATAAATACAATTAAGCACACATTAGCAAAAACAATAAATATCTATATTTTTGCGACAACCAGAGTGTTTTAGAGTGTTTTTATATATATATTTTTTTTCGGGAAACTCATTTTGGTTTAAAACTAAACATTTTTCATATAATTTTCTGGTAATTTATTATACATACATATATAAATATTTGTAAATATATATATGTAATTTGCTTTTGTATGAAATATCATCACAAAATTGATGAATTTATGATTCCAATCTTCTTATTGCTAGAGATGTTATCCATCGGTGTATTTTTAAATTAAGACTAATTCTCGAAATTAGAATTGGGAGAAACTATGAAGTGGGAAATTCTGGAAAATTATAATTAATTGCATAAGTTTTATTCTTTGTTCTTGTGTGGATCTTAAAGCTGCTAAACTTAAAATTAAATTGTATTTCGCTTGCGTATCATATGTTAGTGTATATATGTATTCCCTTTCGGTTTATCTTTAATGATTTCAATTACTCTTATTAAAGTCGCAGCGATAATCATTTACAGCGTTTTTGCACGATCCAAGAGATCGCTGATGAACTTCGATATGTCCGATTGCGGGCGTTTGCAGACTGACAGTAATCTCTGCAGCAGAAGAGAACATATAGAATATATATATACGACAACCTGTTTTTTGTGCACTACTCACAATGAGATGAGATCTTCGTATGTCGTCTGTGTCCATGTCTAAAATTTCATCAATATCCACATCGATCGCCTCGCTCTGCATAAGATATATATGAGTAAAAATCGGAGACTGCATGAGTCAGCGTGGAGCTGTCGCTTACCGGTGGATCAAAGAGTTTCTGCAGCTCATCGTATAGCCACATTTCGACGGCCAAACGCTTCCTGATCAGGCTCATCTGATGTGAGCCATATTTGGCTGTGAGGAACTTTTCGCGTCGCTCCTTCACCTCAGATCCCTTCTCGTTGAAGTTGACACGCAGATTGGTTCGATTCGGCGACCGCTCGCAATCGTTCATTTGTTCCAGGCCGCACTGCATCTTCCAAGAGCTGTCTGCACTTCTTTCCGTTAGCTGAGTGGGAATACTAATTAACAACGCAGCGTTTATTGAACCGGCAACTGGGACCACAATTAAGCGCAGTAGCTGTAATTGAAAGCAAACGGAAAATTGGCCTTTGAAATGCAATTGGCATAAACAGTTGCAAGCGGACATGGATACGCAACATATCCGATATAAGTATAAAATATGTATAAAAGGCTGTCTGGTTAAATTGTAATTGAATTAAATGTGATATTACGCAATTCGAGCAGAGAGCTGCTTTCCACATGCGTCATACGATATGCTCAGACCGTGGTCCAGCATCAATTCGAATGCCATTTATCAACAAAGCCCACTTTGGCCCAAAGGCATTTGCGAATTCCCGTTCCAATGACTCACCGACTGGCGTCTGCCTGCAGCCAGGAAAGAGAGAGTCTCATAGAGCTGAAAAAGCTGGCTCTGTCGTCTCTGGGCCAGAGCTGGCAGAGCTTGTCTCGCGGGTCATAAAGTCGGCTTCTGATTCATGCTGTTTATTGCGACTGTCGCTGTTCGGTTCTATCTATGTAAGGCCAAGACCTGACATGCGAACAACTAAAAGGAATAATTACTCACATTTCACAGTTAATTTAATTAATGTTTCATGCTTCCAATGAATGCTTCCCTGAATCGGATTTGACTTCTCCTACAGGAGTAATTGTACACACGCCCCCACGCATACTGACGCATGTCCCACGCGAACAGCTTATCGGAAAAACTCTCACATAACATCAGCATAAACACATTTAAATATTCATTTTTATGCTTCAGTTTATAGTGAGCCATATATAAGATGGGCAGACAAATGAAGCAATGAAAACATAAGCGTGTGTGAAAATATCGTAAAGTGAAAGACCCCTTAATTATAGAATACTAAGCCAATTATTTGCGAAACATTTTTGCTTATTATTTTTTATATAATATCTGATAAATCCGAGCCTCCAATTAGGACATTCAGAATCATATTTCTTTTTTTCTACAATTTCCATCATTTTCCAAGTATTTTTGGCTGAATTCGAGTACTCCAAATTCCTCTTAATTGGCAAACGAATCGGTTTCCATGAACCAATTAAATATTTAATCACCTTCCATGGGCAACTGAAATGTTATTCTAATTCTTATTAGGATTTTAGAGGGTTTCCCACACTCAATAAATTATCAAATTCTTTGAGAGAAAACATATTTCGTCTCGTTGGTTGGACGTGAGTCATCCACATACAAATTTAATATTTATTTTATTTACTGTTGCTTTTCCAATTGGATATAATATTACGATGTGGGTAGGATTTTAATTGTTTGATTTTCCTTTAACTTAATTTGCCCTGCAGGAAAATATAGAAGCAGCTCGCATGCATCTTCGAGATCTATATACTTTTCCATCAAGAACTGTAGTCTAGACTATGTAGTAAGGAAATAATTGTCCCTTAAACTTATAGATCCATCTAACTTTTGACTTTGGGCCTACGGCCTTTGGGCCAATTTTAATTTGTAATTGGCAAGCTCTGATAGAGCGAAGTGGAAATTGAATTGCATTTCAAATGCAGTTTGCCGTCCAAATTGGCCGCGTTTGATGGTTATTCGATAGAAGTGGCCAGGCGGGGACGGGTGGGGGGAGAACTGTCTCTAATTTGAGGGTAGTCACATTTCCTTTCACAACAAATTTGCCAACAAGCAGGAGAACTAAAGCACGGGCTAAATTGGATCAAATCGGCGGCTGGCAGAAGGCAAGTGGAGGCAACACATGTGAGAATATGCATGTGGAGCCATCCCGGAAGTTTCCGCAACGCTGCACAGGCCCAGCTGGAGGGGGCCTGGTGCTGACGGGGCGGCTGGGGCTGGGTTGTGGGTGGGTGGGAAAACCGTGGCGTCTGTCGACAGTTACAATTTTTCGTAGCTACCCAACAATTGCCTTGTGCATGCAACGTGTTGCATGTGTTTTTATTTTTTTTTTAAGTTATTGTTGTTGTCGGCCATTTCGACATCATATTTATGCAAAGCTCTTGCTCTGGCTGGTTGCCCCAACCGTCAGATGTGGCAAGCCATAATAATAGCAGGCACTACCCACACAGGCCGCACTCTGTGGCAATCTAATGCAATCTACAGTCAACGGTCAAATGCTTCTTAAGAGTTATTTTCTTTATCTTTTGGAAAAACGCAGAGAAAATTCCTCCATCAAGTTTTCTATGCAAAGCAACCTTAGCCGGTCCCACAATTAGGGCTAACGTTAAGCGGACATGTTTTGAGCTAAGAGGTATGAGGAGCGCATTTTTTCAGAAAGCTGAAAGCCGAGAGCTAAATAAACGCCTTCTAAATGTTGGCATATCATGCCAGGCCTCCATCATAAGTCGTATGACCCACTAGGGCAACGGATCTGCACAATTAGGCCCGATGTCAGGCGATTTCCGGTATAAGACATCGAGCCCAAACAAACAAAAACCGATGTCGCTGAGCTATTTGGCTAAGCCAAGACCCCCATTCAACCGTCTCATATTGCGAACTCGGAGACCCGTTCTACACGCTCCCCTCTCCCTCTGCTGCTCTATCTATCTCTCTCTCTCTATCTCTCTATCTCTTACTTTGTTTCGCTTTCTTGGCTTGACGTGCGTGTGACAAGTTAAACGTCAGTTTCATAATTGCTTATGACTTTTAAGTAAATCTGGTATCAGATTTCGCCACACACATACAGACAGACAATCACACATTCACGAGCCAGCCAATTGAATTGTGTGAACGAGATAGCAACAGCTGAGAAGTGAACGCATAACTCAGCAAAACTCAGCACCATTGTTATTTTTAGTTGCTCGAAATATTATTTATTTTTTGTATACCTTTTTCACATTTTTCTATTTTTTTTTTAGATGCGGAAATCTCAGCATTTCAGCTGCCACACATTGCAAATATTTCGCTTGCCACATGGCCCGCAATGCAGTCGCAACAATTTCAATTTTGGACTCTGTGCAATTCCATTTCCAACTCTATGCGAGAAAATTGAGTCGAGTGAATGTGGTGCGTGGGCTCATATGACATGGCACAAGCGGCGAGGCTATGGGGCTGTTTTTTTTTTTTTTTTTGAACTGTTACTAGGTAGAGGAAAGGGGCAAGTAAATGGGGCCCACAGGTATCGATGCCAGGTTGCCATTGACATTTGTGGTGTTTGTTGTCCTTTGATTTATGCGACGCGGCAAAGCGTTGAAATGTCGCAGTAAAAATAAAAATTTGCGCTCCAAATATGTTCTATATAAATACAATATTACTAAATAGAATATAGGTTTATTTTTGATGGCATTTGAGTTAAACAAGAAATTTATTAAATGTCATTTTTATCGCGCGAATTGGCAAGTATATTTAGGCAAGTTTTCATTCATAAAAACAAGATGAGACAAATTTCTATTTTCATATTAAAAGTATAGCTATAAATAAAAATAGAAATTTGTAAAATTTTTTACGAAAATAATAATGAATAAATAAATGTATATTTAAAAAAAATTATTGTTTAATAATGCCTTTCGAACTATCATGCATTTATCCAATTTGTTCTTTTGTATATTTTATTATTACTATATATATTTTTATGTTTATAGCCTGCAGCTGCCAACGGACACCAAATTCCCATTGTTATCGGCTCCATAAATCGTATCAGCTTTATAAATAAGCAAAAAAAGCAACATACGCACACAACCAACTAAAATTATTAACAAATTGATGTCAAACAAAACTCCATTGATTAAACGAGCTGATAAAACGTTAATTTTTATGGGCGGTTCCATATTTGGAAAAACGATAAAAATTCATCGAAAATGACAACTGTTTACCTTCATTTTCCATATACATTTTCGAGAAGAGTTTCCACGCATTTTATGAATTTAACCACGCCCACTGCCAAATGAGCCGCCACTGGGCCATAAAAGCCTTTCTCATGCAATCAATTCATGCTAATTAAATTTTCAGTGGAAAATAAAGAGCAACTCCCGTGGAGAAGCAAAAACAAAAAGAAATATCAACCGAAATATACGAAGGCAAAAATACTGTAACGACAGCTCCCATCTAATTGAATTTGAAGTGCGGCCAAATGTGAGCGCTAGGGGGCGCTGTAACACCAAACTGTGACTGGCGGCTTTTAAGGTACGAGTACACACACACACGCATATGTATGTATATGGTCCGTCCCGTTGCCCATTTTGAGAGAAGATGCAAATCAGACGCCAGAAATTCGAGAAGTGGCGCAATTGACGTTAAGACCTTTTACGACATCTAACAAATGTACGAATATATACTTAAATATATGCATATATAGAGGGTAATATTTGACGACTTTGGGACAAGGTCTGGCGCAAAAAATTCATGCTAATTTCAATAACGACAGACGCTTAATTATTTATTAATAGCACTGACCATTTATGGAGTTGCACCACATAAATATCAGTTCATTACGGGCAAGTGTTCCATCATGATGTACGACTAGGTTATATCCTATAAATTCTAAACAGTTGTAATGTAAGAGAATTGAAATAAGATAAAAGATTTATATGAAATTAAAATTTACGATTTTTTCCACCGAACACTATTAAGTTAATTTAAGTGATTAAAAATAGATAAGATATTAAATACGGCCAGGCGTTGGCGCTTTCTTGCTCTCAATGAGAAATTGGTCCTCCAACTATCCAAAAGACATTTTCTTGGACATGTGATGCCTTTTCTTCTGTGGATTATACACACACAACATATAGAGCTATAAAAATAGTTTACGAACTGTTGTAGCCCGTGGCAATGCGGTGATTAAGCTCTCAATTCAATGCTCCACGCCTGTTGCGCCCGTGAGCTTCTCCAAGTGTTCTTTTGAGTGTGTGCCAAAAATTGTTTGCGAAGCAACTTTTCGCATCATTTGAGCATTTGTGCGGCTCTATGGGCTTTATGGGATTTTTATTTTTATGCCGCTGCGGACTGTCTAAAATTGGGCTAATGACTGCAGACTGCGGTTTCAGTCGAGAGATATAGAACCCGGGCCAAAAGAAAACCCCAAACCAAAAACTCTGCTCAAGAGCTGAGCGGCGATTTACATAAATGAAATCAAATACCCCCCCAAAAAAAAAGCAAACAAAATGCAAATAGCAGAGAACAGCAGAGAGTCGGAGCTAGGGAAAGGTAAGAGCCATAAAGATGTATATCGCGTGTGTGGAGAGGTGTAGAGGTATAAATATGATAAGGCATTGAAAATGAGTTCATTAAGTCAAAACGCGGCAGAGCCAAGCGTGGCATTAACCCATATTGAAAACCAGTTGCAACTCACATGGAGACGGATGTCGCTTAAACGCAGAAAGAGAATGATAGAGACGGGGATGGGGTTAGGGGAGGGTGCGAGATAGAGAACGAAAGCGGCTCTCGCATCGATTTTTAAATTCGAATTTCATTCATACGAGTTTCCATAACCGGCAATTGTTGTTGTTGCTCTTTGAGAAAAGTGAAATGTGACGCGACTATGCTAAAAGAAATGTATATATGCATATATATATATATGTATGGAAACAAGTATATTTAGATGCCGAATATGCGGGGTTTTCAAACGAAAGCAAACAAATGTCTGGCTTTGTGTATGCAAATGTTTACGATTCACTAACAATACCGAAGTTATCATAAAATGAAGCCCTAGCTTCGGGGTCTTTATGGAAAGCCCTGGCCCTGTCGGTTGCCCTGGGAATCGGGAGGCGAGCGGAGAATAGGCTTAGACAGTCTATTAATATTACTTACTATTTCTCAAGCGTCAGCTTATCAGGTAGACACTGCAATCACTGAATTATGTAGCTCTTACGTTACATAAGCCTCTGTTGCATTGCAGCAGCAACTGATAACCCACAGTTGCCACAATCTGAGGCTATGGAAAAATTTCCATAAACTCTCATAAATCTCAATAATATTCGAAAAACATTTTGTTTGCCAAATTATAGACTTCTTTTATGGCAATTGATTTTCTGTGATTTTCCGATATCGGCGTGTTTCAATCATGATTGATTGACGCTTGTGCACGCCCTGTGCGACCTCTCAGAACGTGACTGATATATGCTAATGGCTCTTAGGCGCGAAATTTAATTTTTGCCGCATTTAACTTGAATAGATTTAAATTAACAAGAGAGAGAGAGAGAGGGACCAGGAGAGAGCGAGGCTGGCGCACAATCGAATATATTAATCAAAATCAGGCGCTAATAGACGACTGACAGATACAGATACACAGATACAAGAGTTCAGATACAATTTGGCAACAATGTTGAATCTATCGTGCATTAACCTTATTATGAAAAATATATGATGACAGTAGAAAAATGTCTTTGGCTAGCCCAAAAGATACTCTCTAAGAGACCTAGATCCATCGATAGATACATATATCCATATATAAATTTGTAAGCCCCTGTTAAAATCAGACTCGAAATAGAACTTTTTTTTGAAGCTTCACTTCTCGACTATTATTTAACAATTGCTGCGCTAATGTGCGTTATTTTCCATCATGTTTCGAATCGATTTGTTCAATAAACATGATCAATTGATATTGATCCATGCCATATGTTCAATTAGCGCGTTCAACCGTAAATTCAATTAACACTTGAATGTAAGTATTTTCTATACAAATCTATTGTTTATATTATATATACGTATGTAGGGCTTCTATATATTTTTGATTTTCTAATTAATTTTGTTTAAGTATAGCAGAAACCCAATTGGGAAGCTTTTACCCAGCTGAATCGATTCACACCTATAAAAATAAATTATCGCAAGCCCCCATTGACAATTGCTTTGGTAATTAATTAACAATTTTGTGGTTCTGAGGGTTGTTAGATACCGTTCGAAGCCCGCAGCTCCGACGGCTTGCTGTAGTCTTTGTTCGACCCACACGAAGAGCAAGAAAAGTCTACGCGCAATAAATTCAATTAAAAAATAAGACAGAAGGGAAAGGAAAAAGTAAACAGAAAACATAGCAGAATTCTAAAGAAAAATTTCAACAATCAGCAAGGCAGACCCCATAGGACATATATGTATATATATATATATGCTTGTGTGAATTGAAAATCAATATGTTCAAGTTCTGGCCCAAGTTCGACGGACGTTTCGCAATCGGCTGCGTCCGTGAGTCAGTTGAGCTGCGTTTTGGTTTTTGAGTTTTGGGTTTTGGATTTCGGCTTTTGTGTTTTCGGCTTCAAGACGTATAAGCAACTCTCTGTGTTATTCAAAGAGCTAATTTGCCTTATTGTTTATTCATTTCGCAGCGTTCTTCGGTCCTCCTCAGCACGGCTTTAATCAATTTGGCGCACATTAAACAAAGAGTCAAGCCAGAGCATCGGCTCTGATCGACTGCTGCATACTCGTTCGGTACGCAACACAATTATATACACATTTGCCTCAGCCTGCCACACCTCTCTCCGACATAATTAAGCCTTGCTAATTGCTGAAGCTAAATTTCTTTAGCTGCTAACAAATATACCCTGTTCAAGCCGTAAGCGAGTATGACGTATGAAATGGGGTTGAGTCTGCAAAAAAACAACGAAGCTTATGGATAAATAATTACAACAGAAAAACACCTACGAGATACACGATCTGTGTGGTGTCAAGTAGCCAGCCCGATGGGCAGTTAGCCACTCATTCAGTCCATCAAGTCAAGTGCTGGCGACAAGCCGCGCTAAG
>JABVZY010000350.1:2055029-2065959 GCA_020883555.1 Drosophila nannoptera | reverse complement strand
TACGTTTGATGGTCACAAAGCGCAGGTTCTCAAATATCGATGCGAAGTGCTGCGACATGTTGTCCTGCTCGTCCTATACCCCAAGCAAAGCCGCCTTCCCTCTTATTTTTTGTTCTCCTTTTGATTGTTTGCCTCGTTTATTTAAAATGCGGCCAGCACAGGTGAACTTGAAACCCACTCGAGCGCCACACAAGTTCTGATTAAATTCCCTTTAAGCCCGAAAAGAACGTAAAATAAACTCAAAAAAAAAGGAAAAAATAGATGCGGTCAATATTTGGCTTTTTTTCGCTGCGCAGATGGCCATAAGCAATTGCTTTCCTGTTGATACTTGTGTTGTTGTTGTTGTTGTTGTCTATTGCTGCCCGACTGAAAACTTTAAGAGAACATTAGTTGAGTAAATAGTCAATGAAGGGAAAGCTGGGCACATATATACAAAATAATAATAATGATAATAATTATTATAATAGAAATAATACTAATAATTACAAAAGTAATTTTAATTATTTATAAGGTTCGTGTTATTATAGACAAGAGTACGCAAGACTAAAATCGTAGCAAGTCCCAAAGCTCAAAGCATTTTCAACATCCTTGAAATCCGACTTGTTTCACTTGATTGAAATTTATGACAAACTATAATGCTTAATAAGTAGCAACAAGAATTTATTGCAATAGCAAATGGTCCAAATGGCTTGTAGAATCCAATCTAAACCCTTGTCTTTGTCTCTACTATTGCGGCCCATAAAGTGGAGAAGTCACTCGCATCACATTGGAGTCAATTGGTTTTAGGCACTTAACAGGCCGCTCAATTGGAGGCGCACGATGAGGAGCTTTATTGCCGAAGCTGGCAGTTCAACTGAAGTCTGCATTCGATGCAGTTGTTTTACTCGGGCAATGCGCAGCCCATTAACTTTCAAATCAGGCAGCCCACGTTTACTTTTCCAGAGCAACAATTCCCGCAACTATAACTCAGCTCCAGGCGCGGCGTCCTTTTCCTTTGCCGTTTGCCTTGGAGACTTGTTGGCTCGAGTTTCCATTTGCCTTGGGCAAAATAAGTGCGAGTGTTGCCTCTGCTGGCTCTGCTGGGCTTCTCTTCTGGCTCTGTTGGCACTTAGTAGCAATTAAAAGTATCTTTATGGCAATTTCCCGGCTGCTGAGCAGCGCCAGCCGCAAACTAAATTTCCACTTTTCAGCTGCGGCTTAATTATCTGCGGCTGCACCATGTCAAATTGCTTAATCAAAAGCGAGTGCGACTTGAGTTCACTATGAAATTTCAATTAGAGCACCTTTAGGTTGTGCGAGAGAAGATTAATTCGCAGACTTCGGAACGAGGGCAACATCTGCGGAGAGCTTTTGTTTAACGCTAAGCTGTATTTGAGAGACCTTAACCTTAGCCTACGCGTCAACAACATATTCGAGTGATTTTCACGCCCACTTGGCGCCAGCTGTTGAAGTTTACCAGACGACACGCCCATTTCTTGAAAATCCTTTCGTTTTGTTAACTCATTCGCGCTTGCTTCCGTGCAGCCGGCCACAGCTGTTGGGCCAAAATACAAATACATCATCAACAGTTGGCCAGGTGGCGACAACGGGCATCGAGCCACTGAAATATGCATAAAGTTCTCAAGTCAGCCAGACCGGCGACATGGAACTGAATGAAGTTTTATTTGTTATTTAAGATAGACTTTCAATTCCAACTTATTTAAGTGGCTTGACGAGAAGGCAGCTAGCTGCACGGATCCAAACTCGAATACCCCCAGAAGATATTCTTAGCCCCACAACACGGGATAGCATGGTATGAAATGACATAACTTGCAATAACATAACAGAACATAGCATTTCGTAGCTTCATAACGTTGCAGTAGAGCTATAAATACCATTTAGACTTAAAACTGCGTAAGGGGGATTCATGTGGCACAAGATAACATAATGTGAGATAAGTTGGGTAAACATAACAGCCAATTACGAAAGCAGCAGGATTGAATGTCCTGAACCGAACTACATAAGACAATGATTAATAATTAAACTGGTTCTCTACATAATTAACTATTTTCCTATCAAGCAAATTTCAATAGACAACATGTCAGTGTGGCCAGATTATTTAACCTCGACAGACTCTCCTATGTACCTCAAGCAAACCTATATCCATCTTATTCACACATTGTGGTACAATCATAGCACCCTACACAAATGAGCCATGATTAATGATAAACAATTTGCCAACTTGGCATTCCCAGACCGTATCTGGCAGTGAACTGGACCAGAGACAGCTTTTGGTCATTAAATTTTCTACCATAAAGTCTGTTTACGCTGTGCTTTGCATCTATCTTAGATATGCTTTGTTTTGACAAGCGAGTACTTCAAATGCTTTACGGCATTTGGCAGCGAATACACAATCCATTTATTAAATTTATATTAGCAGTAGACTAACAAACTAATGACTGATTGTACCAAATTTACATTTGATATGTTTGTCTTTATGGTGATTATTTTGAGTAAGTCGATATTAATATTATTAAATATCGATACCAGCAAACAAAAACTATCGGACATATTTTTGGTATTTTTAAAATTGACTTTAACAAGCTCTTCAGTACTGAAACGTTTTAAGATCATATTAGTCATATTAAGGGTGTCCTGAATTCGTTATAAACGATTTGTCTATTCCACTTGTCAACATCATTTGACCTGCACAACGCAAAATACACACGTTCCCTATTTGGATTTTGTAGTCTATTTTTGTACGGTAATCTCAGAGCCGCTGACGGAGCGCATAATGTGCAGATAAATGGCACGCGAAAAATCACATTAAAACGGACAAGCGCATGCACACACACAAACACACGGACGGAGAATAATAGGCAGGCACATTGTTGACCACCAACAAAAATGTTTGATGAAATCGCCTTGCATTGGATAGATTGGCCTTTGAAGTGTTTTCATTTTTGATTTCTAAATTTTTCTCTTTTTGCTTTAACACTGGATGCGTATTTTGAAATACATCTCATGCTGGAATTTAACAGTGCGCGGCCAAATGGCTGTATTATTGTGCAGGGCCGACTGGCATTTAAATTCAAATCACATTCGCTTTGATTTCCAAGCAATACATATACACGCTCTCATGCGTGTCCGTAAGGCCTTATCCCGCCTTTTGCTACTCCATTTCATTTGTTATTGTTGGCATCTTGAATGGCTTAAGCAAATGAAACTGATGAACCGCATTTGGGTTTATTTGTTTTTGTTTGGTGTTTGTTGTTCTTGTGTTGGCTGAGCTAATCAATCATTCAATCAATTAATTGTCCAGCATGATGTGTGCGGATGTAAGACTATTTTTATTGCTGATAGCCAACAGTTGCTGCTATTTTCTTAGCTATTGGCCATTTTGGCACTTAGTCAAAGTGATTGAATACGGTCAAGTTTGTTGTAGGACAACATTCGAGTGGGGTTTTACCACAGATGAGGCTGCAGTGTGGTCACAGAAATAAGTAATTTAGCCAGTTTACGCAAGTTTTTACATTTTTAAGTCTCGAAATTAAGCATCAATATAACAATAGAAAAAGTTATCTGAAAATGCGATTTTTTAACAACAGAATTGACAGCAATAATTCATCATTCACTGCGAGGAAGTGGAATCACTGCTCACCTTTTGAATTCAGTATAAAGGATTTTGTTGGGAGTACTCTTACCCGGCCAAGCAGCCAACTATCAAAAGATGTAACCACTCACGCCCCGGCGCGTATTCCGATCCACTTAACACGGCTGCCAAGCCAGATTTTCGCAACCGTCGTTTCGCATCCAATCAATTGCTTTAAAATAAACTTACATACAGTCAAAGCAGAGGCGAGACAAAAGCGCAAATTCTGCAAAGCCTGAATGCTTTTCATATTATCTCAAATGGTAAAAAAAACCACACCGAGAGAAATCTCAGCTATGGAAAGCATCACACAATTGCAAGACAAAGGCAAACAGAAGTTGAGAAAAAAAAAACAGGGAATAAAAAAAATATCAGAGACATCCGCAAAAGCAAACAGAAAAAAGTACAAATCTGTTAAGAAAACCCATTTAAATGTTTGGGCCAGAGCCAAACAGCGGAAGCTGTTGAAAACCGTTGCATACTTTTGCGGGCGGCGAAAGGGAAAAATCGAGCATACTTTTGCGGGATGGCTAGCAATATAACGCTGCCTGTAAACGCCTCACACGCGAATTTATAACATTTATAATGTTTAACTCATACCACTTTACTTCTTTCTTATGCAAATACAGAAATTGAAAAAAGGCTGATAAAATTTGCACATATGAAGTGCGACGGCCACCAGAATATGTAGATAATGAAATTGTAAGTTAGACGTTGGGGAGGGGAATAGCTATATCTGCATATACATATTGAGATGGTAGAGTTGGATAGCCTGCGGTTGTCCTGTCTACGCGGCCAGTCTTTGACTAACTGAGTAATCCGCTGCACAGCTGGCGCAGCTCTGTGCGGGATTAACATATGAAAGGATGGCGCGCAAAAGGTCGTACTTTGAAGGCACAGCCGTGTGTGTGTGTGTGCGTGTGTTATTTACAAACAACATCAAGTGTGCGTACTTGCACAAAAGGGAATAAAAAATAAAATGCAAAAAATGAAATAAAATACAAAATAAATATTCACACTTTGTTTGGCCACGTAAACCCTAAGCTAGTCCACACATTTAAGGCCAGGCTTTCTTGAATTATGTCAGACGCAGCTGTGCTTGCCCTTGTCAATATTTATATGTTGTTATTTGAAATTGATATGTAGGAGCCGACTCCAAACATTCATTGTACCCGTCACTTAACACGGCCAAAGCAGGATTTAATGGAGAGGGAATAAATAACGAAAAGACATGAAACCAGAATTTTATGAAACCGTGCAGCCTGCTGCAAGAGGGCCATCTGGCAAGTGGTCTATAAATTAGATATTTCTATGATAGTTTACCGTCAAATAAAAATGAGCGGAAATTCGTAAGTGCCTAGGGAAATCCAGCTTCGATGTGATTGCAGCTATAAGGCAAAGAATTTACTACCAACTATCAAAATAATCAAAAGTTTACAACTAAATTGAAATTGAACCTAAATTAAATATCAATTAAGTTTATTCATTCCATGACCGATAAATGCTTTCCTTGCCACCTACTTCAGCTGAAAGCTAATTTTAATTACTGCCTGATTTCTAGCTGTATGATTAACTCTAATGCCTAGCTTTACTTCAACAATGTCGAACCATAGGAAAAAAGAACAAAATTGGGTAGATATAATTTCCCAATCTTTCTCCATTACGTATGTATTACTACCAGCATTGCTAGCAGTAAAAATGCTTTCTCTTACTTCGACTTTCCACAATGCATTTTTACTTAGATAAGGTCATATGTGAACTATTCGCAAACAAAAAATTTTCATTCAATTCATTTATTTCCATTCATGAAATAAGCAAACAAATCTTTGCGAAAATCAGATTCTGGGCGAAAATTGGATGGAATGAAGTGTCGTGCACAGTGTAAGCTTCAGCAAATGATGTTTATTAAATAATTTGTACTGTTTTCCAACATGAAAGGATATCTAACACCAGTTAATTTCTGGAGCTGTCTGATGCAGCTGCCAAGGAGCTGAGGCGAAACTATTTTCATTCGTGCTTTAATTTTCGAACGGCATTTAAATATTGAAAGAAAAAGCATTTTTAATTTAAATACGAACACTCAAAAGACGAGCACTCACACCCTCACATACTCTCTGATATACCTACACACTCGCACTTGGCTGGCGGAAGTGAAAGTGGAGGGTAGCTGCCGCTATTCCTTTAAGGGACACAAAAAACTTTTCTGCCATGTCTCTGGGAAATTTAATGTGTGCTAATTGTTTTTCAATTTATTCAATGTCATAGCAAAAGGGACAGGGGCTGGTGGGGATGGCGTAGTTAAATCAAGTTACAAACAGTTACTCAACTGGCTTGAAAGCTAATTATGATCATCGCAATTAAGGCAACTCAACTCAACTGCTAATTTATCAATTTTCAAAGGCCAAACAATCAAATGCTGGGCCAACATCATTAGAATTGATTTATATCAGGGCGCAATTAATACAATTCGGTATCAGAAAAAGAATTTGTGCTATTTGCTCAATTAGCACTCCGGCCAAATTTAATTTCGTTTCCAGTCATTACGGCCACATTAATCAATTACCTTGGAGGATTAGATGCACACTTTGAGTGGTAATTGTTGTTCGGCAATTACGACAATAATTATGCAATTACAATAGATAAATATATACATATATCAATATTTGGTTGGGCAGAACAGAGTTAGTCAAATCACAGTGTGTTTAAACTGATTTAAATATATTTTTTAAGATCGCCTTCGGCAGTATCAGGAATGCCAAAAATTACTTTTGATAATTACACTTCATTTTGAATTTCCATAGCTGCAAAATAAAGAGTGATGAGTTTTCAAAAAATAATAATAAAAGTTTTTAAGCACATTTGAAAATTCAGTCAATGAAAGAAAATAGCAACGTTAAATATTAATTCACTTATTATTTATTTACCTTTTATATTGCAAAGTTTACAAATTATGTCCAAATTTTTAACGATCATTTAATAGACTACCAAATATTAAAAGTATTACAGATATCATTTGAATTGCTATTAGTTTTCTTGAATTTATGTTTTTATAATTTATTTTACTTAAAAATATATTTTGAGTATTTTTCTTTTTAAGTTAAAATTCAAAATATATGTCTATCTTTTTTAGTGATTTGTTTCCAGGAAAAGGCTTAAATGTATTGTTTTTACTTAATTTTTCACTGCGTCAGTTTGGTCAGTTTCACTACTGCAGTTTTGGTTGGAATTCACTGCACTCAGTTAAAATTAAGAGTAAATATTGATAGTTTTTGATTATCTATTGGTCCACTTTGCTTTTGCTTTTCCAGGTTCTCAGCTCGATCCATCGAACTCAAGCGCCGCGCGTTAACTGAAGCTAAGGCAGCAACGCAGCATCCTTAAATAGTTGTGGCTCCCCCAGGACTAACGCAAACGGTCGTCTTCAAAGTCAACAACCAGGCAGCATCCGTTCACCATTGGTGAAAGCTTGAGCACATACCCACACGCATCAGAAATAGCAAAATCAACAGTGGTTTGCGTCTCAACTAAAGCTTTGCGCTGGAATACTTGTTTTGACGGCAATGCTAGCAATGTAACAGCTACATCAATCCAATGAGGCCTTTAATGCAACAAGTATCTAAGTAAATAAATCTAAAATGAAAAGTCGGTTTTCTATTTAATTATATGGCGCTTTTATTTCACTTTTCGCATGCCACAAACGCATTTTTGTGGAATTGCTGCTGAAAAATGCGTTGAAATCCTCTTCGATTTCAATTAAATCTTTTCAATATTACTCGAAGTTAAAAAAAAAAACTACAACAGTTAGCCTTAGCACATAAGTGAACAACAAAAAAGTTGTGCTTAAACCTAACCTAGCTTATGTGAATAAATTAATCCTAGACATGCCCTCAAACACGTAAACTAAACACCTAATATAGCCAATTAATCGCCATTTATAAATTTGTTATATCCAATCTCATATAATATACAAACTATAATTAGGTTTGATATTTTTTTGACAATTGGAAAATGGAAATGGAAGAGCTTACTAAAGTCCCGAAACGTGACGTTGATCGGATGATCGCTGAAGATTGACTTAAAGGCCCGTCGTAAGAAGGCTGCATTGTAGAAATTAGCTCAATATTGCTTATTCGTGTTCCTTGCTGCCAGGCCGTTGTGATCGTCATTGTTGTTGATGATGAAGTTGGTTGATTGATGTTGTATATATACAGGTATACAATAGAGAGACAAGACATTAGTATAAACCTTTTTCAATAATTTAAACAAATAAACATTAAACCTAAATCGTAGAGTTAACTCCCTTTCAATTATCATATTAAGGGAAACAATCAAAAACATCGGCATCAATATCGATAGGCCCGATATGATGTGGATTGCTCATATTGCTAGCCATCAGATTTGTTTTTGTGTGAGAATTGTTATTTTTTTTTTTTGTCTTTTGTTAATATTCTTGTTAATGATTTAATGTATATCATACAATTTTTTTTTTTTTTTTTTTTTTTTTTTTGTAATATTCTGTTTTGTTTTTGCATAAGTATTGTTCATTCTTTTAACTGGCACTTGAACTTTTCAATATTTCGTCTCAATAGTCAGGCACTTTTATGGCAGCAGATCATCATTGGGCAGCTGCTCATGAATTCTCAAACCTGAAAATATGTTTTTCGTGGTACACGTAGTCCACTTATGGATGCAGAGCTGCCATGTGAGTAACGATGACGCAACCTGTCCCGTCGTAGCACAATCCTCGTCTAAGCTTTTATTTCCGAAGATCTGGTTACTTTCCGTATCTCTCAGCTTGAGCTTCCAACGTTGTAACCGATCTCTAGGTCTTCATCATTTCATGCATTGCCTTGTTCCGTTAAGTGAAAACTTCTTTTTGCTGTATGTCAGGTTATCTATGGATCTAAGCCCAATATCCACGATCCTGCACTGGGTGGATCTTACTGCCGAGTCCATAATGACTTTCAGCATTTCCAGAACTTGCTTGACCTAAGCCGCGATTGGTCCGATGGGAGTACCAGGTGTTGCGATCCGGAAAATTCCAAATATTCCACGATGACTATGTAAAGAGGCGGAACGACGAACTTCCATTATACAATTTAATGCAGAGGAAACAAAAATTGCAAGTCCACAAAAATGTCAATTCATAAGACATTTCCATTGAGTTAAAAAGAGGAAACCTGGGACTGTTACATTGATAAGGAAAAGAAAAAAGCTATGCACATTAAACTACTTCGTAAACTCAACAATAGGGTATGGATCTAAGAACTCTAACGTGTACAAAGGGCGAATTCAAGGGACTGGCTAAAGAGGAGAGATGGAAAGAAAAGCTCGAAAGACTCGAGGAGGGATAACAGCTTCAACTCCGAATAAAAAGCATTATATGCTGTTTAACAGCTGGAAAGCCTAACAGCGGATCGAATTTGGATCCTCGGTTCTAAATTAGAGTACCAATCGTTCCGTTGGCCCAATCCCTCACACTCGTCACCTGAATTGTAGATTAATAAAAACGCCCAGCACACCACCTCAAAGGCTTCAAATTGCAATGGCGGCCGCGTTTTTGCAATCAATTTGAGCGCCATCTGCGGCATAGGGTAATTTAAAGGTATCTAACCATTCTTTACACTTTTCCGTGCTATCAAATGCTAACAGATTTGACACATAGTCGATACTAATATAGGGACGATAACTGGAAGCAAAACAAAGAATATTATTAATTTAGATAAACGCACATAAGCTAATGGAATACTTACGACTTAATAATCACACGGAGTGCTGCCTTGCGCTCGCGCTCCAGGAACCATTCAATCATATGGCCTGACATAAGTGGTGCGCTCTTGTATAAATCAAACAATTTGCAGTAATTTCCAAGCGACCATGCCGACCGAAACTTTAAAACATGCGCAATTACAGGATTCTCGCGTTGATCAGTTGTTATGGAACGCAACACAGTTGTAATATCTACAAAACGGAAATATGCATTATAATAAAATTAAAATACAATAAAGCGTTATCAGATTACCTAAAGTATTTTTCGTAAATATATAATAGATTATACGATACGCTGTAAACTCAAGTGAATTACTGCTGTTGCCCAATTCCAGGTAAAGCATTTTTAGCTGCGTTTGGCATTGATTAAACTCTTCGTGATCACCCTTTTCCATGGCAATCCTTGCATGCGTCTCATATACCTCAACTGTGAATTTATCCCGTATACCTTGGACCTGCACACAAACAGAATAGTTATTTATTACAGTTATTGAGAGCTTAATCTAAGTTCTGGTACTTACCGTAAGATCCTGGCGAATGGATTTCAACTGATCACACGCATAATGATAATCCTGATTTTCACGCCATTTGTTCTTTACATTGACCAACGAATGGGTGAGCACCTCAACAGGCCGAACCTCGGATGGTGATGGCGCTTTTGTTAAACGCAAGAAAGACTTTTCTAAATCCCTACATGTGCCTACAATATGCAATTCGAGTAAATCTAAACCTGTTGCACCCGAACCCGCATCATCCTCATATAACACAGACGACGATGAACGGGAGGCCGCCGCCGCGGCCAACAATCTCTTCTTGTGCTTGGCCGTGGTGAGACCGAACGGTGAGCTTGCAATTGCGACGACAGATTTCTTAGCCGAGCCAACACCCGACTGTGAGAAACGTGCCGCACGCTGTTGCAAGCGCGCTGTATCATCATCAACGGCACCACCAACCGACGAATGCGAAGCATAAAAATGAGGCGTCTTCTTCTTGTTTTGACCGGCAGCAGCGGCACGCTTATTCCTTTTCAACAGCATTTTCTGCTGTTTTCTTGACAAATTTGAATTAATTGGTATGAAATCGCTGGCCAGTGAATCATTCGATCCGGTTTTGCGTAGCACCTTACGAGCAGGAGAACAACTGGGGCTTCTGCTACGCGAACGAGAATGCGAACGCGATCGGGAACATGAACGCGAACGCGTATTGGAACGGGAACGAGAACGGGAACGAGAACGTGGCGAACGAGAATAGCGTTTCCGATTATTATATTTAGATGCCGACGACGTAGACGATGTAGGCGAACTATTCATGGATAAAGAAATATATTTAATATATATTTATTTAATATTTATTTAAAGCTACACTCACCGTGAACGACTCTTGGAGTAGCGAGATGACTGCTGCTGGTGTTGTCCGTGACCACCGTTCGCGAATTTGTTAAAAGCGTTGGCTTTCTGTTTAAATTGATTTCCATTTGACGTCTTTTGGCCCTGTTTTTGCAGCTCTTGGGATTGGGATGGGGATTGTGAT
>JABVZY010000350.1:2022851-2049867 GCA_020883555.1 Drosophila nannoptera | reverse complement strand
AGTCTTCGAACAAATTGAACAATATGAAACTTGTCTCAAGGTCTGCCTAGAAGCATTGTTTCTCTCCATTATTCGAACCGAATGATGCGTCTGTCAATCTAGGTGACGCTAGAGATCTGTCGCCACTTAATCTGATAAATGCCAAGCTATATCATACAAACATACTCATGCTATGCATTTTTAATACCAATTTATTGAAATAAATAAATACATTTCTGATGGTTTTCTGACTCTGAGATTTCCACATTGAGGATCACTGCGAGTGCTAGCAATCTATCTTCAATGAAGAAAATACCCAATACTCCCTAATATAAGTAGTATGCCTCTATATATATGGCATACATAAAACATTTTCAACTATTCTTCGAAAATAATGGAAGCTCCGAGCTTATGGTCTCCTCTCAGAGGTGCATTGGGTTCGAAGCCACAAGAGATGGAGGTCCGTACATTGTCGTTTATCTGGATCTGATACGCTGCTTCCACCAGACCATGAATCTGCACTTTGGCTTTGAGCAATGAATTCTCATTAAGTGCATATTGACCACCAAACGTGATTTTCTGACTTTCGCTGTTGTGTATATCGCCCTTCAATGCAAAGGCCCAATTTTCGCCCAGGCGTCGGAAAATAGATCCACGCAGCGTCCGATTCTCCCTGAAACGAATATCAGTAAATAAGTTGGGTTATCTATCTATAGAGCAAAAGTGAATTACAGTTTTAGGCCCACTTCGGTGTTCTCATTGACATAGCCCAGAAAGATGTTATGCAAGTCAAATTCCCTGTTGTCAAAATCATATACCGTTCGGTAACCCACGATAAAATTTGACGAATGCAGAAGTACATAGCCTTTACATTTTGGTTCTTTCAATAATGGTACGATCACATCTACTCGAAAGGGTGGGACATGGACGGCAGCGTTCAAGTCCAACATGAGTCCATCACTTAATAGGTGTAAAAAAAAATATTAAATAATATTATTTATAGAGAAAAAGACACCACTCGGTTTTCCCGCATTCCATGGTCCACCACTTACCCCGTATTGGGATATGTGGCTCGTAATATTGCTTTCCAAAGACTTTCCTCGGTCTCATTGCGGAGGCCACAAGTGCTAATGCTTCCATCAGATCGAATGTATTGAGAAATTCTCAACATACCAAAATTTTCTGTAACTCCAACACCACCTAATATGGTGGACATATCAAATTTACCGCTCCAAAAACTGTTAAGCACGCAATCTTCGCTGGGTTCGGTTTTGCATTCGAAAAACAAATTACCGAAAACATAGCCCGAGAATAAACAATCTTTTGCCCATCTACCTATATGAAAATAGGTAGGAAATGCATCCTCGATAATTTCGACGTATTCAATAATATCATTATTTTTTTGGGGGGGATTTTCAAATTCTTGATTAGCTGCTGAGTCCCCGGAACTCTCCGTCTTTTCGGGCTTAGGCTTTTCGGGTTTAGGCTTTTCGGGCTTAGGATCTTCGGTTTTAGGCTTTTCGGTTTCTTCGACTTGATGCTTTCTTTTACGCTCCCTTTTTTTAAGCTTGAACATTTTAGTAACAGCGAATTTGATATAAATTAAAAAATAAATATAAACACAAACGTGTTCAAACGTGTTTTAGAATTTTTTTGACGCTCCTAGATCATGTTGAAAAGCCAAACGTTTGTCGAAACTTCAGTTTCAGGTTAGAAATCGAATCGACATTCAAAAAATCTACTACTAATACTACTAGACTGATTTCCTCCATTTTCGGATGACAGCGATATTTTTGTTTTTGTAAAAATGGTTAACATGCAGAGAATAAAAGAATAGTCCCAGACAATTTCAATGGTTTCATTATATTTTTAAATTTATTACTCATGAATTAGTATACAGTATATTGTACATATAATAAGTATTAATCGAAATTTATCCTTTAAGACTCCAGGAAATGCCAAATCTATGATCTCCCCTCTGGCTGCCACCAAGGCCAATGTCAAGGTGATACATGATCGCAATGTTTTCGTCCAAATATTGTCTGTAGACCATGCCTAAATAGCCATCGTCGCGGAAATTGGCCTTTAGCATAGCATTCTCCGTTAATTGGTATTGTCCACCAACAGCAAATTTGAGATCTAGCGATCCGTAGATATTCATCTTTAAGGCAACGGCACAGCGCTCGCCCAAACGTTGGAAAATGGAACCGCGAAGATCTTTGAAATTCTCTCTACACGCGAACACAACCCAGTACCCAGACTTATATATAGTATTTGTAAGTACTATATGATGTATTGCTTACAATTTCAGCCCCAACTCGGTTCTCCCATTATCGTATCCCAGACAAAGAGCGTGCATATCAAAGCCCATAACGTCGAAATCATAGACCGCTCGATAGGCTACTAAATAGCTTGTAGACGGTTTCAGTAAGAAGTACCCCATTAATTTAGGCTCCTTTAAAATGGGTATAATCACATTGAGGTTAATGGGCTTGCGTTCAAATGCTGTGTGTAGTAGAAGTTGGACACCATCACTGTAAGGCAAACAGATTAGTTTTTGAATACGAAATGTTTTCGAATTCATGCAGCTGCTGATGGGAAAGCTGAAGAGATGAAAAGATGTTATGCCCTCTCCCTCTACCTCTCCCTTCTAGCCTTTATTAACAAAGATTCGATCCACGTCCCTCTTACCTCTGGTGTGGAGCGAGTAGCCCCTGGAGAATGGTATTCGCCAAACCGCCGAATACATTGCTTTCCATTCCCATCTTACCCATCAGGCCATCAGTGCTCCAAGACTGCGAGAAATGGAAACGGCCTAATTCCTCGCGAACACCCACCCCGCCGTGGACATCCAGATAATTTGGTTTGCCGGTGCCATAGCTGTACAAGGTAAGTTTTTCACCAAGGTCGGTGGTACAGTCGAAATGCCACACACCAAATTTATAACCAGTATTCAAACAGTCCTTTGCTAATCCGCCAATGTGAAAAAATGTTGGCATTTTATCATCGACAACTAGCGAAGGTTTTATCTCCTCTGCATCTTTGGAATCTCCTGAATCATTCCGTTCATTGTTTTCCTTCTTGGAATCGGACTCAACATTGGTTGAGGATTTAGCTTTATTCTTCTTGCTTTTGGAATCGGACTCATCATTGGGTGGCTCCTTACTTTTAGCTCTATTCTTCTTCCTTTTGGAATCGGACTCATCATTGGATGGCTCCTCACTTTTAGCCTTATTCTTCGTACTTTTGGAATCGGACTCATCCTTTGGTGGCTCCTTACTTTTAGGATTATTCTTCTTCCTTTTGGAATCGGCCTCATCATTGGGTGGCTCCTCACTTTTAGCTTCATTCTTTTTCTTTTTGGAATCTGACTCATCATTGGATGGCTCCTCACTTTTAGCCTTATTCTTCTTCCTTTTGGAATCGGACTCATCCTTTGGTGGCTCCTTACTTTTAGGATTATTCTTCTTCCTTTTGGAATCGGCCTCATCATTGGGTGGCTCCTCACTTTTAGCTTCATTCTTTTTCTTTTTGGAATCGGACTCATCATTGGGTGGCTCCTCAATTGTAGCTTCATTTTTTTTCTTTTTAATGTACGTAAATCTACGCTTCTCTGGAAAAACGGACATTAGAGATATACTTCATAAACTTTAGCAAATTTTGAAAAAATTATACAAAAAAGAACCGGATTTTTTTTTCGGTAAGTTATTCGGGAATTTTTGAAATCTGAAATGTCAAGCTGAAATGTTTGCAACATAAAAATATATGACATACTAGATAAACCCCGAATGTTGGATATAGTCACATCATAATAAAAAGCAATCATATAGGTGAGAGATCAGAAAATGGACCAGCATCCTCTAGACGTCAGGCGTCTATACGAAAACAGGAACAGACCAACCTTTTATGTGCATTAACAATTAATTGCTTATGACTTAGTTCAGCTTTAGCTCCATAAGTAAAATCCATTACCTGGCCAGCAGTCAAATAAGCTTGGCATACAAGAAATACAGAAGAGGACATACGTCTAACAAGAAATGCAAACTCAAAATGAAACTAATTCTGTCGTAATATACACAACTGTTATTAACACTCCAAAGACAGGCCAACCCCAAATTTGTGATCCCCGTCCGTTATATGCTTGGCATCAATTATAGCTGATATAGACATGGTTATGCCTTCTCGCAACTTCTGTTGGTATCCCAACCCCAACTCGGCTTGGTTGTTGATTTTGGCACGAATCAAGGCGTCGCCTTCCAAACGATAAATCATGCCAATGCCAACCGAGAGCTCTCTCGGAGCTGGCACTTCTACCCCATCAGCATCAACAAGTGGAGGTTCGCTCTTGCTGACTACGAGACCAGCATCAATTTGATCGTTGACTTTATGAAAAGCCGACGCCAACCAACCCTCGGATTTGGTACTGCAAATGATAGAACGTTACTATTCGGTATTCCAACGAGCCACTGCACCAGCACTTACAGCTCCCCATGTAGCGTTGTCGATTCATTGGCCCAGCCCACAGCAACCCTCCAAGACAAATGTCCTCCGCTAGTATGGTAGTCCCCTGCGCAACCTGCCAAAAATTCTTTTTGGCCGAGTACCAAGGAAACACCGACAATTGGATGTCTTTTAATGTCTACTTTTCCTAATACGTTAAAGCTCTCTTGTGCGTAACGAGCCATAAACCTTCCACTCTTATGCCTGAGCAAGTAAAAATTGATTTCATTAGATCTGTGGAAAGGCTCTATAACTCACCCCGACGATGGTTGAAAGCGACCTTCAAGCGCGAGTAAAAGACCTTCGGCCAACCTATCCTTTTGAGCTATCTCACCGTAGAGTTGATTATCAGTGTTCCACCGTTCGGTGAGTGTGATACCATAATCCTCTATGTTGTATTTGCTTTGGAGGGAGCCCATCACCTTGCCAGCATCCTGACTTGCAAAGCCAGTCGTGAAGAACTCAATACCAGAGCTTGTCATAGTTTTACAATCCAACTGCCATAATCCAGGATGATAGCCCCGCCTAAACAAGTCACGGGCTAATCTGCCCAAGTCGGTATACATTGGCGGCGCCATTTTTGGCCGAAGAAATAAATTATATAGTTCCAGCGAATTATATGGTTTCGGAATTTTTTCAAAGTTGTGCTTTATCACTAAAATTTCTTTTAATATGGAAATGATTGAGCTCTGGTTTGTTACGTGTGGCTGGAAAAAATCTACTGACATGTAGACGTATGTTAAGCTAATGACAGCAAATTCTCTTTGCCTAGATATATATGATTTTTTATTGTATTATTATTATATTTCTTTATCGTTTCATTTGAAGTTTAAGTTAAATTATATATATTAAGTTAAATTATATTCCCGCCCTATAACTACAAGAAAATGAGTACTTTGCGGACAAGCATCGATACAAGCGTTCGATATTTTCGATAGTCCAGCAAAAAATTTATCAGAAATTAACAATTGAGACATTTTTGTTTTAAATGCACACTACTTGTGTTATTGTATTTATTTTCCAAAAACATTGCTCACTATCTGGTGCTCTTCTTCAGTCACATTCTGTGCAAAAATAACGCAGAGCCTGTTTAACATTTTTTTTTCTTTTTCAATTTTAATAGGTAAATTATGTATTTCACTGTATGCCAACAATAAATATGTAACTTAGCTATGCACTACACAATACAACGTTCAATGATTGATCGGAGCGCGATATTGGCAAATGCATCGCTAAATATGAAGATTCTTGTGTAATTCTTGTATATTGTGTTTTATTACGGTTACACTTTGAATTTCTGTCTTGTGTTACTGTTGTGGATGCTTGTTATTACTTTTACTGGTGTATGGGTTACTGTATGCATATTGCTGGCAGCGCATTCAGCTTTAAATCTTGAACTAACTTAGGCTTCCAGTTCGAGGCCAACACCAATCTTGTGTCCACCAGCATTGAAGTTCTTGCCGTCAACAAGCGTCGACAAGGTCAAGGTGACGCCATCACGCAATTTCTGTTGATAGCCCAAGCCTACCTGGCTGGCATTGTTAACCTTGGCGCGCAAGCTGGCATCATCGTCCAGCTGATATTTGGCGCCAATGCCGAACTTGGTGTTGCTGTTGCCGCTGGCCCACGACAGCTGAACTCCTACATCCAGCTTGTCCGAAGTCCGTTGGAAGATTGAGCCACTGAACTCCTGGCCATCATTCCTGAAACCGACAAATTGCAAGTCAATTTGGAACAAAACCAAGCATTAATAAACCATCAAATCGTTACTTACACGGCTGTGTGTAGGACAAAGTCCTTGGTGGCATAGCCTAGGGCAAAGTTGTTGGTGGTCAATTTGGACTGCTGTGTATCGAACGCGGTCTGATAGCCAGCTAACCAGCCCTGGTAGCCCAACACGGCAGAGGCATTGATCAAGGGACCTTTCAGGTCAATGTTTACATCCGAATCGGCTTTGACATTCTCATGACCGTATGCAACCTTGAACTTGCCATTCTTGTTGCCAGACTGCGGCGCAAAGTTACCCTCAATCGACAGTTTCAGGCCCTCGAGCAACTGATCCTGTACAGCTACCTCCGTGAAAAGTGTATTGTCTGTGTTCCATTTCTCCGTCAGGGTAAGGCCATAATCCTTGACCTTGTACTTAGTTTCCAAGGAACCAAAAACCTTGCCCGACTCCTGGTTCGAGTGACCGGCTGTGTTAAATTCAATGCCCGACGATGTTTTAGTCTTCAGGTCCAGTTTCCACAAGCCGAAATTGTATCCTTTGCTGAAGATGTCGCGAGCCTGTTTGCCCAAATCGCTGTATGACGGAGGAGCCATCTATAAATAATCGAATAAATTTAGAAAACTCAATTAGCACCGGAAAACAACTAATTAAGTCCAATGCTACAAATTTCATATATTTCGTTAGCATTTGAGTGAAAGTCGAGATAAATTTCATAAGCGTTATCTTATCAAATCTAAACAATTCAAGCTACATACATATATATTTTATTATATACATTGCCAGCTTTTTCAATAATCATTGAAAAACGCAATGCCCAGGAAATGAGATAGCTTAATTCGTTTCTTTAATCTAGCCATTTTAAAAATAAATTCGAAAAGTGAAAGAACTTTGCATCTATTTTTAATGTAAATAATTTCCACAAACTTAAAGAGAAATCAAATTGATTTTCAATGTGGACTGGGCCAAAGCCGAAACCGCTCTACCATCAACATCAACTTGTTAAGTGTGCCCAACTTTGGAAAAGAAACAGCACAACTATATTTTCTTTTCTCTCAGCATTATTATGAACGTGTATACCAATCTGTCTGTCTGTAAGGGGTCAACGCACGTCTGCCGCGGCTGCGAGCAGTGCCAGCGCTTGTGACGATGTTGCGAGTGATCGTGCAATTGGTGACGCACCGCGTGCTTCCGATTAAAAACGATTGCTTCCACTTTAAAGATGTACAACAGTGTACAAGGCTACAAAACAATTGCGATCCTAGCATACCTCTTTATACCTAAGTCTCTCCTTTAAAATATTATAAGTCCAATATTTCTTGCCGTGATCTACCATTTTCTGTTTAGATAATTTTGCTTAGTAAATTTTATCTTTTATACAATTTCGATTAGATTTATTTTATGTGGCCTACTCTGCAACAGATCTCTTTTCAATAAATACATTTTCGTTGGTGATGCCGGTTCGCTAACTACTTTTTACAAGTAAACGTTCATTGACCACTAGACATGGATGATACACATGCCCGATAACTTTAGTTGTTACACAGTTGCTCCGGTCTCACCCCTATGTGTCGAGTCATTCACGTGCAAAAGCGGACAGTTCAGCTTAAAGACATACAAACAGGGAAAGATTTTTATTATAGTCTACGTTGGATAGCAGCCAAACGGCGCGGAAATGACCAACATTCGAAAAGTAGACGGCATGTCATATCATGAGCTTTCTCGGCTGAACGCAGGCAAAGAATTTTAGAAAAACTATGAAACAATTGGGCGCAAACTATATTATTTCATGATGTAACACCATACCAGCACAACTCCAATTGAAGCGTTAGAACGTATTTCATCAGTTGCTGTGGAAATTGCAATAAGACCTTGACATAGTAATTGATATCTAACATTGCAAAGATTCAAGGATAACAAGCACTCCCAAATGCATTTGCGTATCATAAGATTGGAGCAATGACATTTTTGCGTAAGTAGATAGCCGGTGCGTGCCTCATGCGTGCTTCCACCTTTGGATCGTGGTCGTGTGTTGTTGCGTAACTCTGTCCAGCAAACACAATCGCTGATCCAACTGCACTAGCCGCATGGTATCGCAGAATAAGCAAAATATCGATTTTATGACGTCAAACCCACCCCTAAGTCAAATAAAATAAAACAAAATTGGATCTCTTATTCTCACATGACTAGCTCCAACAATCAAACAAGTCAATCAACCAAATCGCGCAAATTCAACAATGTTGAATTGATAACAATTCTGAAACTGGTTGTAATGAAAATGAGGAAAATTAAAGGATACATTGCGATTTTATCATAACAAATTTTTGCACAGCACAGCCAATACGTTACGTAACAGGAAAGTTTGCTCTTGCCGGTAGTTGCCATCGTGAAACCTAATTGCAAAATTCTACCGTATCAACACTTTCAAATGTTCATGACGTTTCAATAGTTAATTGCAACAGAGGTAAATCATAATCAATTAAAAATGATTAGGATTTTTGGCCAGGCTGCAAAATCGCAGTGGGGGCCCTTTTAGCGTGTTGTATGTATGTGTGTTTGCATATGGGTGAGGGCTTCGTGTCTACTTGCAAAATGTTCGTTTCGAGGTTATGAAATCACTTGTGTGGAAAACATATTACATGCACACATTTTGAATTTTTTTTCTTTTTCGGTGAGTTAGGGGCACACTTTGCTGAAAGTCGAGTTAAGTCTTACTTACTTTTTATGAGTTTAGTTAGTTTTTAAAGTAATGCGTAACGCAGGAACAAGACGACCACGACCACACAACGTACACCACAAAATTGATTTGAACCTCAAATTCAGTGTGGCCAGCTCGAAATGGAGGAAAACGGGAATTGTACGCGGAGATATACCATGGTTAGAAACATTTGGATATTAATTATGTTTTGCATTATTCAACAGTCGTACAAATCCAATTGGAATCTGATTTTGTACAAGCATCCATTATCATTATAAATGTTCTTGTATTCATACCCGTCGAATATGGTTAGCATACTACTCAGTAAGCATGAAATGCAACCTTACGTATTACGTTTCGATACCTATTTTTTAAATCCTTTTGGCGCCAAATTGAATTTGTTAACGATCTTAACCCCGGTAACTGATATTTAATAAATACATAATTACAAAAAATAATAATTGTGATGATTCAATAAATTTTTTTTCTTGTAACGAAATTTCTAAATGTGAACGCATATGCATTGATCAAATCAAATTTTCTACTAAATTACTGCTTTATTTTTAGGCACAGTCCTCAGCTCTCTGAAAATGAGAGCTCACATTGTATGTATATATAGGCAAAACTAAAATGCATTTGCTACAAATCTCGCATTTGTGGCAGCGTCGACGTCATGTTAAAAGCGCGCCTGGAACACGACTCAGTGTACGGCCGTTGTCTAGCCACATCGGAGGCAGTTGAGAGTGGCGAAGTTGTCGTGGAGGAGCTACCCTTTGCCTATGGGCCCAAACGAGACAGCGGAATAGTTTGTCTCGCCTGCTATCGGTATCTGCTATTCGGGGAGGATGGCGATTCGCTGGATCGTTGCGAACTCTGTGACTGGCCATTATGCAGTAACTGTGCAGATGACGCCGCCGATCATCGAGGCGAATGCGAGGTGTTTTCCGCAGCACGTGTTACGTTTGCCGGCAACGTCAGCGAGGATGGCGTCTGTCCACAATTGGATTGCATAACACCATTGAGGTTAGTTTGTGGGTGTCGACGGGGAAAGTGCTGCGGAATGGGACCCACTCAAAAGCAAACAAAAATGTTGACAGTCCCAAATGCTTGAAAAAAAGCAACGTGCGACGTCTTGGACAGCTGGCCGAAAAATGTTCGCTATTCAGCGGCGGGCGTTCATCTTTGAGACTTTGCCAAAATATACGGATGATGACGAGTGCTATGTGAGCATCGTTGAGCCTCATGTTAGTAGATACTATGACAGCCACGCCAGCACTCGAAGTCAATCGTACGGCAGTTGAATGGAGCCCGGTCTTTGGACGCTATCTGGTGGCCAGTCGGGCTGCTCAGCGCGGCGAGCTGTTAGTCGAGGAGAAACCCTTTGCTATTGGCCCAAAGTGTAACGGTTACGTCCTATGCCTTGCCTGCTACCTGCCATATATTCTGGATCGCTGCTCTCGTTGTGGCTGGCCACTCTGCAAGGATTGCGAAAAGGACGAGCAAAATTTGCATAATCAGCTGGAATGCTCCGTCTTACAATCGGCGAAGTCATGTTTCTACGAAATGCCAGCCGGCAGCTTCTATTGGCCCCAGCTGGACTGCATTATGCCACTGAGGTGTAACAAAAAACACAAAAATAGACGCACATACAGATTCAGAAACTGTGCCAACTTTTGATATGTATAATTCATGTGTTACGAGATAATTTTAATACTTTGATCTGCGCGCGTGGTATAAATGCTAGCCATATTCAAGTTAACTTGATTTATTTTACGAATTAGTTGCTTTAGAATAACTATTACTGGAAATTCACAATCGTTGGCCACGTTTTAATTTACAGTTAATTACTTCATTCATATCTTGTACATGGTATTTTTCCTCATCGTAGGGTGCTGCTGGCAAAGGAAGCGCAACCGGAACGCTGGCTTAACGAGGTAGCGCCCATGGAGCATCATGAGCAAGCGCGTCGCGAAAACTCGGATGTGTGGCATGCAGACCTGGTGAACATAGCTAAATATCTGCGAGGACCATGCAAGCTGGCAGAGCGTTTCAGCGAGGAGATCATCATGCAAGTTGTGGGCGTGTTGGAGGTGAACGCTTTCGAGGCACGCACCAGTCAAGGTTACCCACTGCGCTGCTTGTATCCATATACAGGCATCCTTGCCCACAATTGTGTTCCAAACACGGCGCGTAGCATCCATCCCAGTGACGGATACAGGTAGTTCTTAATATCGATTTCAATCCAGAAACAAGATTCATTTGCCTGCACAACAGAATTCGTCTACGTGCAATGGTTGCTCTGGATGAGGGTCAGCAGCTGCAGCACAGCTATACCTACACCTTGGACGGCACTGCCCAAAGGCAAACGCACCTGCGTGAGGGCAAATACTTTGTTTGCAGCTGTGAGCGCTGTCTGGATGCCAGTGAGCTGCAGACACATTTCTCCAGTTTGAAGTGCGGGCAGTGCACAGAGGGATGGCTGCTTCCCAAGCACCCAACTGGTATTGGAATAAATTTGTTTGATTTGAATCTTGTTAAGATTAATGTGTTTTCTGTTTGCAGTTGTGGAGAGCAGCTGGAATTGCCGCGCCTGTGACCATACGACAAGCAGCGAGGAAGTGCGGCAAATTATAGCTGCATTGCAGACGGAGGTGAACACTGTGCAGACTCTCGAAATGGGACCGAAGCGGCTGGAGGAAGCAGAACGATTGCTGCGAAAGTACAAATCTTTGCTTCATCCATCGCATTATATAGCCACCAGTTTGCGGCAGCTGCTCATCGAGATGTACGGCCGTGTGCAAGGCTACGAGATGGTCCAGCTCACAGATCAGCTGCTGGAACGCAAGGCAGCCTTATGCCGTGAAGTGTTGCGTGTGCTGAACGTCTTTGAGCCGGGCCTCAGTCGTGCGCGAGCTATGAATCTTTATGAGCTGCACGTGCCGCTGGTGTTGCTTGCCAAGAGCGGATTTATCGCCAACAAGTTGAGCGGCGGTGAGCTGCGTTCTCGTCTCGTGGATGCCATTGACTTGCTGAAGGAGTGCGTAGAAATACTGCAGTGCGAAGATAAACTATCGCAGGAAGGTGTACTCTGCGGAGTTGCCAAACAAGCGTTGCAGCAGCTCACAATCAGCGTTGAGGGCTTGGGCAACGAACTGGACTAAATGGAAACCAAAAAATGTGTACTTATTCATATGTATATCATTAGATTTATTGAAAACTATACATATTTAGTTGAGGATACACATTTGTATTGGATTTGTGGCTTCCTTTCACCATCGAGATAGTTCCCTGTTCAATAGAAACAATTTGCTTAAATTGGATTCTGTGTTTCACATAATTGCATGTTAAGGCGTTCTTTAATACAGTTTCAGTTGATTATGCTGGGATGACACTAGCTACTTTTTAAATGGGCAATTTATATCGAATATGAAGCTGCAAATTTGATAGATTGTTATTAGTTTAATGTAAAAGAGAATGTGTAAAATTTATAAAAAGTATAAATATACATGTATATATAATTATAATGGTTGTAATACATTTCCTAATATTAGAGAAAGAATATACATTTTGTATAGACTAGTCAGTGTTCACACTTGATTGCTGCTGACAAAAAGATCCAAGTGTCATCCTAGCATAAGTAAATTTCCAAAGATGTACTGAACTTGAACAATAATGTAAATGACAGCAAATAAAACAAAATGTACAATAGTCACAAAACACCATATTGTGTTCTTTGCTTACTTTGAAACTAATTAGGTCTTATAAATAATACGAGCTATTATTACTGAATACATCTTTGCCTGGCATTTAAATTTAATGTTTGTTTTTGGTATATGTATCTTAAATGCTTGAATGTTACTTTCCTTTTGATTTGTATTGTTGGTTTGTTGGATTTTTACACACATTTATATATATTTATTTATTTTCTACGCATGCACACGAAAAAATAATGTGTTTAAAATATATTGAGTTACTGTTGAGTATGATTTGGCTCGCCTGGGGATATAAATTTGTAGCTAAAGTATAATTATAAAATTGGCATATAATACACACATACAAGTTTTATCATTCGGGTCAAATTAAGGGTATAGCCGAGGAGGTGCCTTAGAGCTTTGTAGATAAATTACTAACCAAGAGATATGAATAGAAAGATAACACGAAAGATTATAAAATGGAACCGAAATAGACACTACGGAGAATGCAAACAGAATACATACAAAACAACTGAATTTATCACACGGCTTCTAAACATCGTGGCTGAGTAGCGGCGTATCGTGATAGCGTGCTGCGTGATTGAGACTGGCGCAGGGGAGCAGCCAGAGAGCCGGATGACCACGTCCAAACACATCTGCCAACAGTTGATATTTACGTCGATTAGGCCGATATGCACCCTTCTGCTGTATAGCTTCCACTGCCGTCTCGTCGTACAATATTGCATGTAGCTGATCTACCATAATTGCCGTCACGAATAATCCAAACAGTGCCGACTCCAATAACAAAACAATAGAATGGATCCTACAGTAAATAAATCTTATTAATGAACCATTTTGGGTAATAGTCTCAGCTTCAACTTACATTCGAAGTTGCGTATCGATTACATTCTGACTGCATTCTGTGCATGGTGATACCCAAGACCCAACTATCAACGCAACCGAATATAACGATAGAATCCCCACATATACGAGAAACTGTAGAAAATACTTTTGATTCCGTTCGCCCACACAGTTGTTAATCCATGGACAATGATGATCCATACGCCGTATACAACGCTTGCATATGCGGCAATGATGAGCTCGTGGCGGTCTATAGGTCTCGCACCGCGTACATACAGTCCATTCGCTGCCATGGCCGTTCCCAGAAATTTGTTTATTGCCGTTGTTTGTTGTATGTATATCAGAGAAGTCTAAACGATTGGCGGGCAGTGGCACAATACCCGGATCAGAGAATACAGCTTTCAAATGTGACATACCAAGCAGGAAGACAATCGTGTTGAAGAGAACAACATGGAAGGGAGCCCAAATACTATAAGCAACGCATAAAACATAACGTCTGTTTTCATCTACAGAATAATATAATCCTTACCTTAGTGGCATTGTTGTTAATATAATCCATCGCATGACCACATAGTCCGCATAGATAACAGCGCCATAGGTGAAAATGAGGCAGACAATGCCACAGGGATCACGTATGAAAACCATATCCAATATCGGACTCTTATTCTGATTGTATGTGTGTCCGTAATTGAATTACAAATCGAAGCTGCCTCAGCCCTTGCCTCTGTCCATTTAATGACCAGAGTAATACTGTCGTTGCTACACTGCAGCTAAGCTGCTGGCAGCAACACCTGACACTTGCCACTTGGTAATTTTCAATTATATTAGCCTTACGTCAATAATTTTCATTTAAAATACGTTTGCAAGTTAAATTTATTTATTTGTTGCTACTTTTCGATTCCAAATTTTCACCCTAAGACCTGCAGCGGTCAGACACGATATATCTGAATGACAGACTAAGTTAATCGGTGCCCACACACGGTACATCTTGTTCTGATTCATGCGATCACTGTCTTACTTGGGCAACAAATTTCATTCAGGTTATTTCTAATCTCAGTAAATTAGAAAAAATATTACTTGAAATACTAGTATGTACTTGGCAATTAATTATTAATATACACTGGCTAATAAGCCATTTGTTATCGCTTCTTATCGAGTGTTATTAACGTAACAATACGAGCGATAACATCTGCACATCGATAATACTATTAGTCATTTTTTACACAAAAGCAAAGAAAAACCCTGCCAGTGGTTATTCAGAAACTTAAATTATAATATTTGGATTAATCTAAAACCAGAAAAAAATTTACAAAAAATTTTACGAAAATAACTGCCCATTGACTGCTGCCGTATTAAGAGAACTGAAGGAAAACACGGCATTCTATGTGGGTTCTTGTGACGCATGAAAATCGATTGCGAACCAGACGAAAACACCACAATAAAGTGCAAGTGCAACTACAATAACAAGGAGAAGCGTAGAATTGACGACGTAATTAAGTAGAATTACAACAATCACACAGATTAATAGGCAGTTCAGTGTACGTTTCGTCAAAGAGATGGGTATTTTTGGGCAATCGTCGCCGCTCGACGCCGATGTGGGTAAGTTCCTGTCCAGAACTCATCTTTCAGATATCTCTCTCGTCTACGAAACAACAATAACAAATCCGTTTGATACAGTGCTCCCCTTGTTTTAAATGACTGCTACTGTTGCTCGTCTTTATCTTATCTTTTTGTCTTCAAACCACCCTCTCATCCCCCTTCATCCCGTCAAGGTGTCTGCAGACACAAAGAATCAAATTCGAGTCACATGCGTGTCTTTGTTCCGATGCTGCGCAGCTTCATCTGCTGCGTCTGTTCATTGAACTTTTTTAAAGTTTTGTGTGCAGTCGCTGACCTTGAAGACGACGCTAGCGACCCGCCAACCACCCTCAACTTACTGCGAATTCTTGTTATGCTTTATGAAAATCATGTTATTTTACTTTATAGTTTATATATAGTTTAATATAATTAGAATTTAAATTTAGAACACGATTATTAAATGAATTAATGCCTTTTTGACTTATTGAAAGAAAAAACAAAAAATATTTTTTTTTCAAATTTTTACATTAATAACGTTTGTGAATAAATTAAAGCTCAATTAAAAAACAATCTGGGTTCAAAGGTCCAGGCGGGTTCACTGCCAATCGCCTGAATTGTTCTTTAATATACGTTACCTCAATATAGACTATAGAAATTCTGTACATCGTTCGTTGTGTCTGGCTTGGACTGTCTTTTAATGCAATTATTGGCATATTCTATTGATTTTGTTTTGATTCTTTGCGTCGCTTATCGCTTCTCATAGCACAGCACTGTGAGTCAGCGGGCTGAGTTCTTTTTTGTCGGAGATAAGTGAATAGAGGCGCAAATGTTAGCGAATCGTATTTTGATTAGACATTGATAATGCAGCTTATCCCTTTGATTCTCCTTTACAGAAAAGGCCACCAGCGAGACGAACACAAATGACAATTGGTCACTAATAATGGATGTCTGCGACAAGGTGACGACCAATCCGCGCTTGGCCAAAGACTGTCTGAAGGCAGTGATGCGTCGGATGGGGCATACCGATCCGCATGTCGTTATGCAAGCCATCACACTTTTGGACGCGTGTGCTAACAATTGCGGAAGGCCTTTCCATCTCGAAATTGCGTCACGTGATTTTCAGAACGAGTTTAGACGTTTGTTGGCTAAAGCGCAGCCGAAAGTATCATTGGTAAATAGAAAAATTTTTAAAGGGAGATCCAAAAACTAAACCATTCTGTTTTGTAGAAAATGCGTCAGGTGTTGAAGAACTGGGTTGAAAATGACTTTAAAAATGATAATGAACTAAATCTAATACCTTCACTATATACCAAGCTACGGCTGGAGGGCTATGACTTTAAAAATTTAAATGATAAAAGCAGCGGAAAATCAGCAGCAGCTGAGGCGGCAGCTGCCACGTTGGCCAAAGATCCGAATGTAGTCAGCAGCCAACAGGAGGAGGATGACATAGCCAAAGCTATTGAACTTTCGCTCAAGGAGAACAAGAGTAGCCCCAAACAACAGCAACAAGGTAGTTCAGCTACTGCTTCGGCTACTACCAATGCCTATCCCTCACTGTATCCTTCGTTCAGCGGTGGTGGTGTAACCACACAAAGCAGTGGAAATTCAAGTAGTAGCAATGCCACCGCCACATCTCGCAGTGTTCGCGCATTGTACGATTTCGAGGCAGCCGAGGAGAACGAGTTGACCTTTTTTGCTGGCGAGATCATTCAAGTGCTGGATGACAGCGATGCTAATTGGTGGAAGGGTTTCAATGACCGTGGCGAGGGTCTGTTTCCTTCCAATTTCGTCACAGCTGATTTGTCTGTAGACCCCGAGCGCTTAGACATCAATAAACAACACAAAAACAATGCGCAGAAACAGGCAGCCGAAGATGAGGAGGCGCTGCTGCAACAAAAGACTGAAGCGGCTACCGCACAGCCCGTGGAAATTGATGAGGCCAAAATCGATCGTTTACTACATTTGTTGCATGAAGCGAATCCCGAGGATCCATCGCAAGATACTGATGAAATGTTGCACTTAGAGCAGCAGGTTCATCAAATGGGCCCGCTCATCGATGCAGAGTTGGAACGTGTTGATCGCAAGCACGCCCAGTTAACACAACTTTCCAGTGATCTGGTGGACGCCATCAACCTATATCATACGCTAATGCGGGACGATCGTGCAGCTGCTGCACAGTTTGGTGGTGCAGGTTTTATGCCTGCTGGTTTTCCAGGCGCAGCTCTATATGGTGCGCCTGGTTATCCAAGTGCTGGCACATTTCCGACAAGTCAAAGCTATCCGGGTATGCATTCACTGCCTTATGTACCGCCACAGGGCAATAATGCACCAACTACCACAACCGCACCAGCTGCTGGGACTTATCCTGGACAAGTACCTATGCCATACCAAAACGGACAAGCGTCTCAGTTGAACTGTAATAAATTTTTTTTTTATTGTTAAATTACATTTTCAATGGAATATTTATCTATTACAGCGTTGCCGCCTCATCTTACCCAGACGCCAACGGTTGGTGTAGCCCCGCAGTCACTCCCCAGTCATCCTCAACCCATATATAATTCCCAGTCCACACCAATCATTACTCAGCAACAGCAGCAACAACAACCGCCCACAAATTATCATATGCCAATGCCTGTTGAGCAGCAGCAACAACAGCAGCTGCTGCCTTCGGCGATTCCTCCCCAGTTTACCGTCGCACCACCAACTACTCAAATTCCACAACAGCAGCAGCCACCTCCACATGGATACATGTCACCGCAACATCAACAACAACAGCATCCACATCCACAGTCTCAGCCGAATGCGGCCCCGCCGCAAGCATATTTGGCAGCAGGGGTTACAGCGCAACCGCCTCAGTTCTATGCACCGAACGGAGGTCCACCCGGTTCACAAAGCTACATAGCGCAGCCCCAGCAGCAGCAAACGCCACACCATGCTCAGCAACAACCACCACCCCCGCAACTACAACAACAGCCACAACAAAATCACAACGACCATTTTAGTCAGTTACAACAGCAAATGGCCGCCATGTCGATGGCACATATTGGTGGTATGCCGCAAGCCGCAGCTGGAGCGGCACCAGCATACCATATGCAAAATGATGCCGTGAAGAATAACATTCCTATCTATCAGCAGCAGCGGTAAAACCGATTATCTGTTTCACTTAGTTTTGCTTTAGTTTGCCAATAAGAGTATGTCTCCTAATTCTGTTTTCCATTATATAAACTCTAATGAAAATTTGCTAAAATATTTTTTTCTCTTTAACGATTTTGTAATCGAAGCATCTACATAATTCTGCTAATTTGTCACTAAAATTTAAAGTTGGTTTTCAATATTTTTTTTAATTCATAAGTTTTTTGTTTGTAATCTCTCGGGCAATAGTCGGGATACGGGAGCGTCAAAAACGAAGTTTTTAAACAAGTAAAGGGAAAGAAATAATGTTTTAATACTATTTATAAACCATATACCATATAAATATTCTATAATATATATATATAACTCTAAATTGAGCGTTAAACGAGGAACAAAGTTTGGCGAGGAATCAAACAGAATTCACTATCACTATTATGTATTATGTTTATTACACTATTATAATTATATGATGATAAAAATAACAATCGAAACGACATTCATTATGCAAACATTAAAAAGTTGATTGGCTCCAAATGCTGATAAATTGATATAATAATTTTGTTTTTTTTTTCTTTATGTTATTCGTTCAGCGCGTACGAAGTTTTATATAGCGCTTGATATAGTGTTCTTCATCGATCTTGTCCAGCAGTTGCAGACGAAGCTGAAGCATCTCACAGCGGTGCTGGAATTCCCCTGCGCTGAGATAGGGAGCCTTCAGCCATGCCTTGACTTCCGTATAGACATCTCTATTCCTGCGCCGATTCTTCATAGAATATGCGATTGATTCGTCCATGTTGTTTATACTCCCTTCGTTGTTTACGGACTGTGAGAACTACCTGGCCATATTGCTTAAAAATTCCCCTTTTCAAACTTTACTAAGCAATGTTGCAGCATGAGCGCTGGCTAAGTAAAAGTTATTTTTATAACCAACTGTTAATCTTAAGGTAAGAAGTACCATTAGTACATTATTTGGTTTAGAATGATGCATACATAAATCTGCGACTACCGTAGGTACCTGTAACAGATGCATTTTACATATACGTTGCCTCATTCGAAACATTCTGAAGCTCTCAAATTTGTCATGATCAGCACAAAAAAAATCAATATGTGAATTGGTATAATGATCGACTGACTACATATTTGACGACTCATCAGTTCATCACTGCTTGATATAAGCAGTAGATAAAATAAAATACTTGAAAATGGCTTGAAGTGGAAAAAGTGATGCAAATGTTCACAACATATTTTTTTAAGAATTCATTTATTCATGCCCGTCACTGTTATTAAAAAAATTAACGTATTCAAAAAGACTTGAACTTCTATATCGAGCATTAAATTTATCGATACTCCTAGTGTGTCCATACTCTGCGGTTCTCATGACGACAGAATTATAAATCAAGGTGTACAATAATGTTGGCAATGTAACCTTCTATTTTCGTATTGTATGGCTGATCAGCTGTTGGCATGTAAACAAATTCATTGATTTTTAGTGGTTATTGCGTAGAATTGTTATTTAGAGAACTAGGGCAAGTTCACTCACGTAATCTTTCCCATAATGTGTACGCTGCACATAGAAGAAGAGACACACTTGGCTGCGTTAAGCAGCAGCAATCGAACGCGAACGCCAAGTCCAATGCCAATTCATCGAACTCACGACGGCGAGCTGACATTATTCGACATTAACTGGGATGATGTGCTCATACCCAAATTGTGTGCCTACCTGTCGCTCAAAGACCTCTTCAATTTGCGCAGTTGTTCGCGTACAGCATTACGCTTGGCGGAAGCAGCGCTGGAAAAACGACAGGAGCTGCAATTGTCTGGGAACAATTCGTGCAACATAGAGTTGGGGTTCCGTGTAATATCGCGGTGCTGTCGACGCCTAGAACAACTGCATTTGGCCAGCTGTAAATGGCTGACAGATGAGCTTCTGCTGCCGCTGTTGAACAACAACAAACAGCGATTAACTGCCGTCAATCTGAACGAATGCACCAACATAACGGCGCTCTCACTTCAGCCCATCATCGTACAGTGCAAGGAGTTGCGTGTGTTGAAGCTTTCCAAATGCCAGTGGCTAACGACTGGGGCCGTAGACGCATTGACATTGCACCAAAGCAAATTAGTCGAATTTGATATATCCCATTGTGGTGCTATTGGAGAACGCTGTCTGATTATCTTTTTTCGCAAACTCAATAAATTGACAATCCTGTCATTGGCAAACACCCCGAGCGTGACGGATCAAGTGCTCATACAGATCGGCAACTACTGTCGCGAGCTGGAGCACATCAATCTGATTGGTTGTGCCGCTATCTCTGACTACGGTGTTCAGTAAGTACTTCTCCTATGGTGTGTGTTTTGTGTGTCGTCCTTGGCTGCGACCCAACTGCACACAATACTCTGGTTTTTGCAATTGCATATCTTTCAGCGCACTCAGTGTTCAGTGCAAGAGTTTGCAATCGCTGAAAATCCAATGCTGTCATCGTATCACGGAGCGTTCGCTGGCGCCACTGCGTCATCGGATGCACATCGATCGACCTCGTCCGCGCCAGGACGCACTATTTGCTTACAACTTTAATGATTTCTATCCAAGCGATTTTCTGGTCTACTAGTTGCACAACATCTTCTCTTTCTCTCTCTCCCTCTCTTCCGAACTTTCTGTTTTCCTAACCACCACAGTGCGCTGACAAAGAGCTGCCAACAACTGCAATCGCTGATGGTGCAACGGTGTCCTTTAGTTACAGAGCGTGTGTTGGCTCCACTGCGCGGCCGCCTACACATCGATCGACCAATTATGGGCTACAATCTGCCAGCCATACAGCATCGTCTGTACTTGCAAGTGTGAAATCTTATATGCTCAATCCAAAGAACAAGAGGCTATTAATAGTTGGAGGGAAGCGAACAAAATCTTTGTAAATACGGACGCCATTAAATAGTTTAATACAATTTTTTAGCTTAAGCTTACAGTTCTTAATATAAATATAGGCTATATAAATATAATTTCGAAACCAATATACTCTCAAACAGCGATCGTTGCAAATTGGATTATTTAGTTGTAAGCTCTGTAATTTTCGCTGTCACTTTTGCGTAATCAATGTTCTAAAACTGTATTAAAATATTGAAAGCTAAATTGTTTTTGCTTCCTCCGCTCGAGGACTGTTAATAACATCTACTGCAATTTATGACTGATTGATAACAGCTTTCTTTTACTGCTAACAGCACTGCTAATAGCTTAATCAGAAAGACTTTTCTGTTTCCCAGCGAGCATACACACTTAAAGGCCAATTTACATAAAACAATAGTCACCAACTTTTACTAACGTGAAATTTTAAACAGGTTTGAAAAGCTTCTGCAAATAATTGCGATCAATAAGCGTACATGTACAAAATATGTGCATTAACATTTCCCAGGAACATTCTCATCATTGTGTTGATATCAACGGCGAGCTCGAGGTAGTTTTTGTTGTTGCTTCAACTCAGTCCGACATATTCAGCTTCAGCTGTGCTATGTTTTGGGTAAGGCCATTATTGGATCGCCAACTCTCGTGAAGTTCACGCATATGAGCATAGGCGGCCATGGAGATGTTCAGGCTGGGCATGACATCGTTCAGTCCGGGCTCACCGATGAATGCGAGACCACACAGTCCCAGGTATGTGTGAAAAGGATCTGGCGAGGTATTTGGCCACTTGGCAAAGCCACCAATCACTTCATTTTGTGTACTTAATATATATTCACGATTTTGTGCGTAATCGGTGAGCTCAAATCCATTTAATATGCGTAACGCAGCACCAATCCAAAATGAGTAACATGTATCCACGGGCTTGTTAGGTCGCCCCTGAAAGCCGTCCATTTGCCGGAAGACAAGCCAACGTTTAATCCGCTCCACCGTTGTTTTATCCAGCCGATGAAGCAGTCCACTAAGCTCCAATGCAGCCAGCGCACAGAATGTGGTACCACCATGTGCTTCACCCTCCAGATCCTGGCTGAATCCGTAATCATATCGAAGGCTGCGTATTATGAACTGATACATCAATTCCTTGTCTATACCATCCCAGCAGTCAAGCATATGGCAAATAGTTGCAGCGCAATAGACAAACCGCATATCATTCTCACTGCCATCAATGGACGCACTGAAGCTGCCATTCGCACGCTGCACCGCCGCCACTCCGCGCACAACGCTTTGCCGATTCAACCTAGACAGATTGTCGCCCAACGTCACTAGCACAGCGAGGCTGCTGTACGTCATAGCCAAATGGCCCCATTGATATGCTCGCATGCATTCTAGTATCTCAGGGTCCTCCGTTTTCGGCAACATGGTGCGGCAACCCTTCAAAGAGTAAAATAAGTAGTTGTTACAGATAATATTACGAGGATGTTGCGTACAGTAAAGTGGTTATGCATGTCGCAATGGTGAAATGACAAAAATGAGATAAGAGATTACTGTTGACTTTTCTTCGAACATGTTCCGATTTTATATTTTTGTAAATATTAACTTAATGCACTTTTAAAATAAAATTGACTAGATATTAAGATTCGAGAAATGAAACCTAATTAAACAATAATATATAATAAAAGAGCACAGACCAGATAAGAGATTTCCCATACTTTCAAGTACTTTATTAACTCCTAGCAGACCTGCTTGTTTTTTTTATTAATATAATTTCTATCTGTGTGATTTATGACAGCAGCAATTAAAATTGGAAGTGGGACGTTTGTCGCAGTGGGGCTGCTGCAGCGCCACGTAGAAAGATAAGGTCAGAGACACTTGCTTCTAGTTGTTTGTTTGTATATCGTATCTAGGCAACTGACGGACTGACAGATTGAATGACAGACGTTCAGACGGACGAACTGGCATATGTGCTCACCATAAATCCTCCACATTGCTTTTCATGGTCGCGTGGTACAACGAGGCCGCCGTAGGTCCAGTTGATAATGTCCTTGCGCAGCTCTGTGGATATTAAATCCAGTGAGTTTAAAACATCAAGGCCACATACCGCGAAAAATACGATTGTACTCCTGTGTGGAATTCGTTTGGTCAAAGGATTATTTAGTAGGCATATCAGGGACTTTCCATTTTTACCTGGTGTTGTCGTGCGAGGACATACGAGCTGGCAACAAGTGTAGAAATCGAAGCAGGTTTTTGGCGTGCTTAGAGTGCACCACAGGTTGTGGTTCGGCGGGTTCCGTCATATCTACAATGTGGTAGGACATTTTTTTATTATACTTTTTTGTTTATCTTTATCAAAGTTCTGTATGTGTGTTGGCTATGACTAAGCGTCGTGGTATTATAGAGGTGCTGACTGAGCAATGGTGCTCTAGGTAATGGTTGTTCTCGGGCACGTGTATGCATTTAAATAACCTACCATTACCTTTTTATATTAAGAGCCGGTTTTTTGCATTGTACTAGTATAAATTGAATAAGAAAAATGACAGCAATGCTGCCTCTGCCTCCTGTGTTTCTCAGGAAATCGATAGCTGTTCTAAGTAAAACGATAGTTTGAACCTACTACTCCCATCACCAATGTGCTCCCATCAACGCGAATGACGAATGGTATACAGCTGTTCGGAGCCGCATTGCATAGTTATTTTGTAGTAAATAAGAAGAATTGAAAATAAAGCTAAAATGCGTATAACACAATACTTAGCGAGTAAATTAAAAAACTTTTCTAATCTGCCAAAGGAATATATTGAACGCAGCAAAAAACAAGTAAGTGTTTGGTAGTTGTAAATTAAAAACAGTTCACGTAACACCTTCCACATTACATTGCGCATGATATGTTATATAGGTATATTGGAAAACTCCAAGCGGGAGGAACTATTTACCAAGCACCGTTGAGCGGAAACGTTATCGTTATACCACAAACCGATCATGGACAGGTCAATTTCGGCAACAGAATATGCCTGGCACAATGCGGCGAAAAGTATTTATGGAACCAGTTGGTAAACGGTTTTAATGCGTTCGGCTACAACCATTATTAAGTTAATATTTTAATTTTCAGAGGACTGGAGTTTTTTCAGAGGCGATCGCATTGAAGTGCTAGTTGGCAAGGACAAGGGCAAGCAAGGTATTGTCTCCCAGGTTATACCCGAACGTAATTGGGTGATCGTGGAGGGACTCAATTGGCATTATAGGCGTGTGGGCGCTGAAAAGGAATTTCCTGGGATCATTATCAAGTCCGAGGCACCACTTCATGTCACAAAAGATATTCGACTCGTAGATCCATCCGATCTGCAAGGCACTGAATTCGAGTGGCGATTCACAGAAGAAGGTGAAAGGGTACGAGTTTCTACACGTTCCGGCCGCATTATACCTATTCCGGAAACAAATAATCAGACTTATGACTATAAAACACCAAATGCATACATTGAACGCGATAAGGATACTCCAGCTGCCGTTGTAGGCGAGATTACCTTCCAACCAAAATTGTCCACATTTGAGATGGATATAATGGAAGAGATGGGCATCAAAGAGGAGCGTACGCCGGCTAAGAGTTACTGGTATTAAGCATTTCACTATTGTTTCAAATTGGCTAAAAAGCAAAAGAAAAAAACGCATATATTTGATTCCAATGAATCGTTGAGTTATTTTTAAATAAATATATTAATAACTGAGGGCCTAAATCCATTCTGGTCAGTCCATTCTATTCGGATTTCTAACTGAATAATTGCTATAACAGTTATAATAGTTAATTATATATATTTATATATATCATATTACGTAGATAATGAAAAATGTATATAATATAATGGGGTTGGTCATTTTAGATGTTTATTTGCCACTCGCACTAAAAGTCTCCTCCCGATGTTCTCGTAAAGTTCGCGCCAAACGCCGAACTGTCTGCTCCGCCTTATCGAAATCACTGCGCAGAGTTTTATTGAATGTATCGTAGAGCCAAGTGCAAGTCTTGGACATGTTCGCTTCGTAGCTGCTGAAGACACGACTGGTATGTTCATAGCTGCGAAGGACAAGTCTTGAGATTTTTAAAAGCTTCAGCCTGTAATCACATACCGGGCTGCATTCGCAATGTCCGTGATCAAATAGGTATTACAATGATTAACGGCCAGTATCTGACGATTACTCATGTACTTGAGTTCCACGTGTGGTAGCGCCAATTGAGCCGCTTCCAAAGACGTCAATGAAGCATGGAGCAAACTACGGCAGTCCAAGGCAGATTGCAACTTCTGTTTAGGATCACTAAAAAAATGCGAGAAACTGAGCTTTCTTTTTGCCCGATACTTGCATTTCGAATATTTTCAAAATGGCTGACACGTTATCGTTATCGCCAAAAATCGAACTTGATCGAAGCAGTTAACGAATTCTATTTCTATTCTGCATTCAACTACTCACATTAACCTGTGCAATTGCCGCCACTGCTTTATTGCCTGAGTGGAGGAATTGGCCGCGGCACGTAGCAATAGTCCACAAATACGCCACTGTTCCAGGGCGCTGCCCAGTTTGTCCCGTGTGTCGCGCGCGACCTCGAGCTGTTCGTCTATAGTTTCCTCGAGGCGAGTCATATAAGTGCCGCCGCTAATATAGGCAATAATGCCATCCTGATTCACATATAGCTCATTCAACTCCGCATAGCTGGCCGTCAATGTTTTCAGGCGTTCCTTGGTATGTTCCAGAATTTCACCATAATAACGTATGCTAAGTAAATAGAGCGCCGATTCGCTCAGGTTGGCAAAGAAGTCCTCGTGCATGGAAGCCTTACGTGGATCACCAATCACACCCAGATTATGCGCTAGCTTTGTTCATACAGTTTGGGTAATTACAGGCCCAATTATTATTAGTCTCAATCATCATTGTTCGAAGGGCATTTACAAGGTATACAAATGATTGTGGGCGTTAAGAACGTGCCTAGGCGCTAATTGCTGGCCACTCACCTGAGCGAGGTCCTTAGTGGGTGTGTTAGCAACAATTTCGTTGCCCACACGCTCACTCCCCCATGCCGGATGGTAGCTGCCCAACTGACGACTCTCTTGATTTTCGTTCTGCGCATTCGTTTTGTCTTTTGTTTTCGGACGAACAGTGTGTTCCATGCCATCCAGTCCAAGCATAACATCACGCTTCGCCTGCAGATGTTCAATCCACGCTTCGGCTGTAGCCATACGCGGGCCCGGACAACTGCCTTCTAATTTGCTGATCCGCTCGTCCAAGCGCACATATTGCTGCACTATATTCTATGTACGCGAATTGTACGCAAGTCAGGACTCGTGGTCTATTGATTTGGGAAATTACCGTTACCGTTATGTTTGGCCCGCCATTTTCATGTAGTCGCAAAGCGTCGACAGATAGCTGACTGCTAGCTTTTGGCGGTGTGTCCATGGAGGAACCGCAGCCCATTGCACCTCACTCGAGTGATGACATTTTAATCAGACCGTGTAAATTGCAGTATATACGCAGGATATTCGCAGCACGAAGTACGTGCTGCACAAGTACGTCCGCAACGCTCGCCAGCCACATGCCAAATGGGCGCCATCATCCGCCCGACCGCCTGCTCCAGTTATGACGGGAAAAACAAAAAATTTCGCGTTGCTCGTTCGCTGCACACACAAAGTGGACTCCCATTGGGAGGTCGCCTGTCCCATATACACCCATTTGGCCATTCAAGCACTGGTCATTAATGCGTATTGGGAGGGGTGCGCAAAGAATAGACGTGAACGAGGTGGACATCGTGCCGGACTAAGGGGGAGGGTCAGGAGGAGCAGGAGAAGGGCCAGTTTTGCTTGTATGTGTCAACAACTTGTGTTTGCTTTCTGTTGGCTTGCATGTCGTCGGCCCGCCTTGTTGTTATTGTAAATTGGCACACATACGCGGCAGTCCATACAAACGGTTAAGTTGACAAACTAACA
>JABVZY010000350.1:1993508-2007763 GCA_020883555.1 Drosophila nannoptera | reverse complement strand
AGCGAAATATTCGCAGCCAACTACAAGCGAGGCAAGAGCAACAACAAAAGCTCATAAAGAAGAACAGAAAAGGAGACTCGCCATATTGAAATAACTACTAGGAGGATGAGTTGAAAGATACCCTGTAGCCTCACTCTCTTACTGTACTCAGATGATTTCCTAATTAATTCGCTAATAATAATTAGATAAAATTGTATGGCGTTAGCTTCCTCTTCGCTTGTTTTCCTTCCATAATGCCCGTTTACTACTCATCCAGAAAGGGTATAGGGTATTGAAAACTTATTGCGCCGCAGCCAACAGCCAACAGGCGGAGAGATGCGATGATTAGGGGCTCTGGGCTGCGGGCTGCAGGGAGCTAAGAAGGATTTTAAGGGGAGGCTTTCAACTTTTATGGCTAAAACTTTTCCGTCTGGCGCTTGGCAATGTGGATGCTGTGTGAATATGTGCGGGTTGCTGAGCCAGGACCCGCTTTAGGTGGGTGTCAGCTTAGGTGTTGACCATGGGTCTAAATTGTTCCACTTGCGCATAATTAGCAGTTGCTACGGAAACACTACGGAAAGGTGAAAGCCAGGACTCAACTTGGAGCTCAGCCAGTTTCGTTTTTCACGATGAGGTTTTGTATTTATAATTATTATGGCTGCCTGCTTCTGCCCAAAACGAGCATCTTAATGTTACCAGCGCCATAACAAATCGACTCTATTGGAATTTGCAAATTGATAACACCCTGTAGCAACTGCAATTAAGAGATGAACTCTTGGCATTCCATAGGTTGAGTGTGCCAGAATACGAAACTAATAATGATTGATTGATTGCATATCTTCTCCCGGTTAGGCGAATGGCTCCCGCTTTGGTTAAGAGATACCATTAGCAAGTCAGATGGAAGAAAGTCGATTATTAATAGCATACAAAACTCATTAAGGTGAGGAGTTCAGTGAATGTTTATATCGATTCATTGCTCTGACTATTTATAGTCAACTGCAAGCTTCACACTTTTGCTTTTAGCAAACACTGTTTACACAGCCTGTAAATCAGGCAAGGGTCTGGCTTATGCCATAGAAATGCTGACTAAGACGGGCCAGACATTTCGGTTATTGTCTTCGGACATCCAGCTGCGATAGCAACAGTGAGTGCTACGTCATTGGATACAAATTAAATACACTTTGGCCCTCTGAATTCAAATAAATGAAATTGAACTACATTGGCGCTATTTGACAGCTCTGAAATAATGGGCGACAAATTGACTGGGCTATTGGAAACATGAGCTTTATGCGGAATGTCGGGTGTGTATTTATATCTATCCCAGCGAAGGATATAAATAATAATACCCTTAACATGTTAATGATAATTTTAGAGTATGGACTAAAGGCATGGGGGCGGTTAAATATTGCTCATAAAATCAGTTCCAGGCGCTAAATAACAAAGTGCCGCCGTTAAGGCACTGCCATCGTTAAATTAGCTTTTAATTGAACTGGTCAATTTTCAACGACATTCATTACGTATACAGCGTGCTCCGGCGAATACAACAAATTACTAATAATATAAAAAAGAAAATTACCCTTTGGTATTAATGATTTAGTTCCCGAAATTTAATTATATAAAAAAAAATATATATATATATATCAAGCAAATTCGAGGCGTTGAACAACACTATTAAACTGTGCACTGCAGTTTCAGAACATGTGACGATTATCGAAAAACTTCAACGAAAGCTGAATGCATTGTTTTATTATAAACAACTTCGCTTGCAGCACTTTTTGTTGTTGCACAGATATGCAAATGTGTGGTTTTTGTTGGCGTTGTATGCAAATCGCAAGCGCAAACACACGAAATAACGTCATAACAAAGGTTGTCGGCAAACAAACACGGAATCCCAAGCAAAAAACTATGTCAGCTCTAACTTCCTGATACACTTCTTGAAAGTGTTTTGCACAATATTGATTTTGAGCTGCAGTTTACTACGACTTTTAATTGCAATTCAAATGATATGCAAAACAATTTGTGTTTGCGTTATTTACCAACACTGTTGCCGGCAGAGCCGAAAGCCAGACCAAAGAAAACCTATTAAAAACGCAACAGAGCAATTCTACGCAGCACGGCGTGCAAAGCAAAGGGAATGAGAGACAGAAAATGAGAAAACAGGGCAATGCAACGATCGCAAACGAGAGTGAGTAAGAGTTAGGCATTTGTTTGCATGTCCAACAGTTTCTTTGTTTGCCTTTGACAGTGAATTTTTGTTGCCTTTTTTGCGTTGCATTTTGCGCCTGCCATGGTAATCACTTTGTGCTGCTTCTGCTGTTGAAATCGCTGCCGCTGCTACGAACCGTTGTTCTGCATTGCCCTGCTTCTACCTCTTCATCAATCACTCTTTAACATCGACCAGACGAGAGATGCATCTGTGTGTGTGATTTCTGCCATTGTTCTACTTGCTCATTGGCGCGTCTGGTGCTGAGCTTCTCCACTCCCGATTTTACGCTTTATTTATAAATACTCGTTCCGTTATTACAAGCTAATTTAATTAAGCACAGTTTAAAATGTGCATGCACATTTGTATTAATCAAAGAACTTGGCTTCCTGCTTGACATCTGACGAAAAGCTGAATACTCTTTCAAGGTCGTTGGCTTCTGATCGATCCTGTACAAAATTATTTCCTTATTTTATGGAGAAGGTATGCACTAGAGAGTAGACTTTATGGGATAAATTTGGACTATGTATTTTTGCCACAAAATTAATGTTCAAGCGTGTGTTCCTTGCCAACATTGACCTTGATGACTATCCACTTAACGCTCGCCTCCTACGCTGCCATTCCATTTATGTTTATATTATTTGAATTCGGTTTTGGCACGTAGAGGCAGCCACCGCGCCCGAAAGCAGGCAACACAATATGCCTTTTTTGTTTCATATTTGCTTCTTTTGCGTTGTTTTTGTTTTTTGTGCGAGAAAAGGATGCGAGCTATGGATGGCTCTCGATGATAGCGTTGCGCGTGTCCTGTGCAAACGGAAGCCATTTATGAAATTGCTTTCAACAAGAGCGACGAAGCCAGCACCAACAACAACATGCAGGAAGCTTGGACATGGGCGACATGCTGACGCTTGTGTCATATGATGACGGCACTGAGCGGCTGGCACAGGGCCCGGATTAGTGGCTCGGTTAGTTAACGGTTCGATTATGGCTCCTCTCAACTGGAGAGATGTGCGTCGCTGCTCTCGGAAGGCTCATTCGAGACGGGACGAGCTGCAAACGATTGCAGGTGTCGAATACACATTCTCAACCGGAACCGGAAACTTGTCCAATTCCATACACTGTTCTGCTCTCTCGGCAAAATAATAATGTTATTAGAAAAGGTAATTTTCTGAACTGAGGCAAGGCGAGGCTGGAGGTGGAATAACAATCTAGTTTTTGGCTAAGATAATTATTAGTTGCAAGCATCGTCTTTATTCATTCCTGGTTAATCACTGCTGACGTCAGCGAGAGTGGAAGGTGAAAAGGACAACAACTGCAGGTGGTACTTAAAGACGACACAAGTCTGACATATGGCTCATGTTGATGGAAATTGTTTATCACCTCGACGAGCTCGTATATGCCTCATGTAATATTCATAAAGTTCCTGCACAACGCAATGAACCTCATCTAATCGGCGAAGCTTTTTCTATTTATAGTCCTGACACACAGGTAAACCCTATCCGCTTGGCGGCATTGGGGAAGGAAGATAGGGGAGTGTCTGCAAGGACTGGCAATCATGTGCATGCATAATCAATTTACGACTGTGTGAATCGGGAAATTCATTTAGGTTGGCTATGAAAGTAAAACTGACTACTATGCAATAATACGAAATGTTTAGGCCAAAACCCGCAGCTCAACGTCAACTGATCAACGCCGATTTAAATGCACGACGCGTAATGTCAGCCCTCATTTTACGAATTGGATTATTCATGATGGGCTCCCCTGGATCAGGAGCATGTCGTTACGCATATCTCACAACATATACCCTGTGAATTTCAGGCTCAAGACAGATTGGGCAACTTTTGATATCTTTCTCTCCCTTTCGCTCACTTTCACTTTACATTAGTTTGTACAGGGAGAAGTGAGACCGTACTCGCCATCAATTGTTTAGTGAGACATCTGTGATTAGGTACAGTTAGAGAATGTTATCATACCCTTTCAACCCAATTTATTGGGTTCGCAAAATAAACAGTTAGTCAGCAGAGGCTGAAGGCTGAAGGCAATGCCAGAAGAGACAGCCATATAGTCAGCCGTCACTGCAGCCCTCTCTTTCACACTCGTGCATACACTTCCGCATTCCATGCTTGAAACGCGTTCGCTTCCATTCATGAATAACACACAATTTGGGACGAACTTTGCCTTCTTGCCGTTGCGTGTGGGCGTTGAGATGTCAGCAGTAAATAAAATTCCCTTCTCTTCGGTTTGCTGCATGTGTCCTTTTTTTTCTGGCGAAAATCATTGGCAGGCTTTAGACTGGCTACACAATGGAATTTAAGGCAGCAGCAGAAGTAAATTACAAAAGAGTTTTGTTAAATCTTTAAGAGTGCAGATTAAACATTTTTTATTAGAATTAATCAACAATGCCAAATTATTGAGCTTGATGGTTTATTCGGAATACTTTACATTTCCCTATTTGTCTTTCATACAAACAAAATATTCTGATTATCCCGGTTTCAAACAAAGTATACCATATTCAATCGGCTCGTCAATCAAGTTGTAGTGCAGTTACTGCATATTTATTTAGGTGCCCGAGAGATATTGCTGCAAAACTCGTTGTATTCAATGTAGAACCAGGAAATTGCTCCACTTACTAATGTACACTCATATATGCACATATGTATGTATGATTACGCATATGCCCTGATAAGAGAACTAAAACTGGGCTGTTTACATTCAGCTGGACCTTGTGAAAGCTTTCTGGCTGCGCAAATGTAACTTGAGCAATTGTCACATGAAGTGTCATCTTTCTTCTTCCAAGTAAATGAGGCCTCGTTTTTCAAACGAAAGTTTTAGCAACTTCGAAGATAACAATTGTCAGCATGGTTAGGGTTTGGAATGTTTATTTACAATTTATTGACTTATTGCCATTTTAGGGCTGCTTTCATGTTTTTCTTCTTTTCCGATTAAGCGTGAACCAATATATAATTTCATCTATAGGAACGTTAAAGATATGCATATGTGAAGCCTGTCCCTTGGCCATGGTCTTCAGCCTTCAGTACCACAAAAACCACTCAAATTTTCAGTATCAAGTTCAATGAAAAGCTGACATTGAATGCACCAGTCAACTATGCCCCGCATCTCCGTCCCTTGCGATGTTTCGTTCAACCACATGCAGCAGCTTTTAAAGCACTGCAAAAAGCAATGTCAAAAGCTAAAAGTGCAATGCAATAGAATAGAATAACACACACAAACACTCGAACAAACTCAAGTGAAGGCTGTCTGTGAATGACAACAATGCCGCAAGAAATTGTGTTCCTATTGAATTTATTGAATAATAATATAACACAATCCGGTGAAGATGTTTGCTTTTGGCTGGGGGTTAAAAGCTCATAATTGGCAAATTGATGCTGACGATTGTTACAGTTCTGGGCTAAAAGACCAAAGTAGCTAACAAAGGGATAGATAACGGCACCCTCGCACCCTACCCTACAAACCAAACAAATGTGTATATACCCGCGCTAACACAAGCAGCCTCAAGATTATTTTTAGGGCTCGCTGTGCTGAGCTTACCAGACACAATTGCACTTTTCTTTTGTTGTTGTTGGCGCGATCTTTTCAACAAGCAAAAAATGAATTAAACGGTGTTTATTTTACAACTTATTGTTTAATTTCACTTTCTGTTATACTTTACTTTTTTACCTTTGTGCGCAGTTTTCTAATAACTTGGCGTTTGCTTTTCACTATATGTTTAGTGTGTTCTTTAATATTTTAATTATAATAATTAATAGTTAATCGAACGCAACCGCTAGCAGAACGTTGCTGCAACTCGCACGAAAAAGTCACCAAGCTTGAAGTTTTTTGTTTTGGGTTCGAGCAGTACACGAAGCAGTCATGTTAACGATTCCAGATGCAGTATTTTCTTATTCTAAGAAACTGTCAAAACTATCGAGCTATCGATTGAACAGCTGTTAGCTGTGTTGATAACAGCACTGGCAACCAACTTTCGTGCTTTCCCAATTCAGAACTAACAAAATTATTGTAATGTTTGCAAGCGTGAGAAATTTGCATTTCACTGTAAAATGCTGCTTGTTATTACAAGTTGTACTAATTCATTGGGACAATGTCACGATGTGCTGGCTTCTATCGATTAATACCTGTCTGATCTAAAATACCAGAAAAATACTACACAATTTGAATTCTGACCGCTCTCGACCTTGATAAGCGAGAAATTAAATGTGGACTCATTGTAACAGTACAAAAGTAAGGTTTGAAAGATTTTATAGTTTATATTTTTAAACATTAATTTAATTCAAGTTGTTTGCAAATATTGCTTTAGTATCATATACTTAGTATTACGAATATATTTAATATGAGTATTAATATATTTGTAGAACTCTTCTGAAAGAGCTCTTCAATGAAATGCGTAGATTTTAGACATAGGTTGAACAGCTTAAACAGTTTTAAGTAGTTATGTGTATGAAAATTGGCTATAAGTGATCATTCCAATTGAAGTTATATTGAATGAAATGCCTTAAGGAGACCAACATATTGTGTTTACCTGTAGTGAGTGGCAACTCAGAATTGGGATACATCATGCAAAATGTTAAGCATTAGAATATATTTAGTATATATTCGGAGCATATATATTCATTTAGGCAAACAAGAAAAAAGCTACGCACTAATCAACAAATTCTTACGCAAATCTTTAAACTCATTTTCAACTCGTGGAGTGTAAAGTTTCTTTGGTTTTTCTTAGTTCTCTTTAAGGTTTTTAATATTTTTTAAATATTTTCAAGCACTTGACATATAGGTTCAGCTTAGAAATAAAGTTGTTCCTTGATTAATTAATTGTGTGTAGCATTTCAACGGAATCTCATCATTGCAAGGAAGATACTTGTCTGCGCTTTTAATCATATTCATTAAACTATTAATTTTTCTTTTAATTACTTGGCTTAAACATAGCTAGCGAAATAGAATATATAATAGTAGTGTGTGTGTTAGTTTTGAAAAAGAAAGTGTGGATGAAAATAAATGAAAGAGAAAATCATAAAATTGTTTGTCGTTTGGTTTTATTTTAATTTACAATTAAAGCCTAATAAATTCTGCTAGAAAAATCATAAAATGTACAAAATGTAATCAGTTACTTGCAAATGTATCGAGATTAAACGTTTGATTTTTATGAGGCTTTTCTTTTACATTAAATATGCATGCCTTACTTGGCTAGGAGGAAATTGACTAACAAATTGTACGAAATGATTGAAACAAATTTCTGTCCGAGCCTTGAAGCAGCACTCCCAAGAGAGAAGCCAGCAGCGGCGATAACAATTGAATATCTATATGGATATGTCTCTATCTGAATAGCTAGTTACTAGGATTAAGCTGCTGGCGAATGCCTTGGGAGCGAGTCCCGCGCCCTCGCTCTGGCTCTCTTCGTTTCGGGGCGGGGTCGGCAGACTAAATTCACGAAGTCCTAAACTGAACTAAAATATAAAATATTACACATACAAAATTTATATAATTTATATATATAGCTATATACAATATATAGCTAAATCGGTCGACGCTCGTATAAATTGGGTCGGTTTGGAGGAGCAACCCCCGAATAACAACATTATGAACAGCTCCCTAAATGACAGATATACTTTCCACACGAAATTCCAAGGAGTGTTCGCTCCTTTTTGGTTTGGACAAAACTCTGTTGTAGACACAGCCTAGCCTAGAGGTAACTATTGGATAGCGGAGATCAGTTTAGAGTATGATCTCCGTGGAGCGTCGTTGCAGCGGATCACAACTGTAGGCATCACCAACACCCGCCGGCGGGAACTTGGCGCCCCGCTTCACCTTCATCGCTGGCAGAGTCGTGATGTTGGTGATGCCGTTCCGGGTGCTCACAGCCGTTTGCTTGGTCGCGGCGCTGATTATGCCGGGCGTTAATGTGGCCGTCGAGCTGTCGTTGCTGCCTGGTGCCGCTGCAGTGGATGGATGTGGCAGCATGGGTGGCGTGAGCGGTGCACGGCGCCTGACTGGCGTCTCCTGCAGTACAGCGGATTTGCGTATCGTCTGCTGCAGCAATGCATTCACATCGATGGCTGGCCAAGCGACCAGCGAGACGCTTCGTCATAAGTGCGAATCGAAAGGCGACGAGCTGCTTTTGAGCCTTATATGCTTGCTCCAATGCTTATTGCTGCTACTGCCGCTGCTGCTGCAATGCGGCGACTCCTCTTTGCCATCAGCCGTTGGAGTAGCGGCAGCTGGCACTGCGGAGGACAGCGAAAAGTATTCGGCTGATTGACTCAGCGACGAGGCATCCGCATCCGTGATGCCATCCAGCTCGGGGTCGGCCAGATCGCTGCGCATCGTGTGCTCCTGTGTGCTCAGTGGAGTGAGGGTACTGCTGTGCGCCTCATCCAGCGTAGGCGTGCTCATTATTGTATGATCCGCGGCAGTGCAAAAGGATTCCCGCTGGCCAGTGGTCTCATCGTCATCGTCATCGCCATCACCCTCGTCGCCAGCGAAATGCCCGTCGTCGCCGTTACCCTCGCCGTCGCTGCAGCGCCCGCAGCAGCAACTGTTCGTGTGGCAGGAGCAAAAGCTGCTGCGTCGGCTAATCGGCTGCTGTTCGGCCATGCAGCGATGGCACTCGGCGGCCACGGTCATTTCGTGCGCCTCTGGATCTTCATCCAGGCTGCTGCAGGAACTGGTGCGTGCCTGATCGCAGCTGCAGCTGGAGCAACGCGAACAGCTACTGCAATAGTCCTGCATTGCATCGGGCATGAATCGCTTGCGCTTGATCCGGACGCACTCGTTCCGTGGCGGCGCTGCGCCAGCAAAAGCGCGTGCCGTGCTGCTGGAGCTGCTGCTTGGCTGGATGGCTGTAGACGGTGTCAGATGTTCCTCGTCCTCTGGCTGCACACCTATGCGCACATCATCATCATCATCATCATCATCGTCGTATTCGTCGCGCGACAGTTCATCCGTCTCAATGGTGGTATTTGAGTTGAGTGAGCCGCGTCGCCGCTGGCGATGCTGCTCGGAGAGCGGCAGCAGGTTCATGGGAGCACCCCCGCCCTCACTGGCCACTTTATACGGGAAATTCGAGGTGGCCGTGCTGCTGTTGTTCTCCGTAACGGTGGCCGCATCAATTTCAATGGCAATCGCCGCCGAGTGCAGCTGCCCCTGTTGCGGATCCTCGCTGGAGTCCGGGGAAGACTTGTTGTGGTTGTGCTGGCTCATTCTGGAAGCTGGAAGCGGACTTCGCTTGGAATGCAACTTGGCTTGTGGCGACGGCGAGTGCTTTGTGTGCTCCATCTGCAGCTCCGGCCGCGGCGAATGGTGATGCCGCCGGAGATGCTTGACGCTACCGTAATGATGATGGTGGCAATGGTGATGGCAATGATGGTGATGCGTGGTGGTCACATGGCAATGACACCCAGCTGCCGTCGCACAACAACAGCGCTGCCGTGACGACGTCTGCGTCGCATTGTGCCGCTTGCGACGCTGACAGCAGCTGGTCCGACTGTGGCTGTGCTCCTTTCCGCCATACATGCGCGTCTTAGTCGGCCCATTGCTCAGGCGCGCATTGGGCGTGTGGACGATGACCACCTCCAGCGCATCGAGTGCCACGGCCACTGCATTCGTTGCGCTGCTGCTGCCATTTTCGTGTCTACTCTGGCTCTTGCCACTACCGCCGGGCCGTGGCAGCAGCTTGTTGTTGTTGTGATACTGAAAGGCGCGATTGTCGTGGCACTGGCCAAACTCCAGTACCTTGAAATGTTCATCGTCAGCGCGTGCTGTCAGTAGATGGTCATCGCCGCTGCTGCTTAGTGTAATGGGTAGCGATAGTTGGCCCTCCTCGGAATGCGATATGCGAAGTTCGTGTTGTTGTATTTGATGTGGATTTTGTTGCTGTTGCTGTTGCTGTAGTTGTTCTTCGGGGGCAAACTGCTAATCGCCGCGCCTCATGTCGCGCGGCTTTGTATTGTTTCGATAGATCCACACCTGCAGCAAAATGGCTATGTCCAGGCTGACCTGCAGACCAAACAAGAGTTACATTAGGGTCATTCCACACTGCATTCAAGGAGGATTAAGGAATTTCTACTGCAATTGTGTGCTCTTTTCCTTCCCACCTGCAGCGTGCCACATATCCAGAACTGCGATGGGGCATTCCGCGCGATAAAGTAACCAGTCTTGAACATATCACCGAGCGTCCACATAATCACCATGTGTATGCTCATACCATATGTGGATTTATTCTTAAAGTTGCGCAGAAACTGCGGCGCCCCTGTCAAACGAAATGGTTCAAAGTTAGTTGGAATCATTCGGCTTGAATTTTTCGTTATACTTTACCCAGCATAGCTTCTGTGAAGACGGCCACAAAGCCCATGGATTCCATGAACCAGTGTACGGGGAGCATAAGATATGTGATCGCGGCACCAACTGCCCACACGACGAGCATCATATCCAAATATGACTGGAAGTCTGTCCAGTTCCAAAAATATTTGAAGTCCAGGTCTGAAATCGAGCAACAATTGAACTGTTTTAAAACTGGCATAAAGTTTAGTCAATTTGCTACAAGAAGTACTTTATTCTTCTTTTAGCTAAGCTGTTATACATGCCTCACATGGAAACAATAAGTCGTATTATTTTTTAATTTAAAGTGTTCTACCAGCAAAACCTTTTGATAACTCGATAATTATGTGAGAGATTTTTCTTTTGAACTTATATATACAATTTAATGAGAATTTCGAGTATCTCATAAGCCTAACTATTCCTCATCACGCCATGTTTATTGCTTGGGCTTGTTCTAATATAAAATCGCAGCTATCTTGAAACTGTTATACTGCCAGAGCCAGCTAGGCTGGGGTGAAAGCAAAGCTCTTATAGCGGCCAGATTGTGCAATTGCCTTTTGTCGAAAATCAATCTCGATTATTGTTGACTGCTTTTAGGCGCTGCCAGATGACGACGCGAAGCCCCTGACATGCCTCTATTATTAGCTCGAGCCTACAGTGGCGGTGCTGAGTTTATGGGCCACGTTTCCGCTTCTGCCTAGCCCGGATTCATTGCTGCCGAGCACGAGGGCCGTTTGATAAGGTGCCTGCTAAATTACACCAAATGGAGCGTAAAGATAACGGGAGCTAAGCGTAAGTAGGAGCAGAAATTAAACCCAAGAAGTCTGGGGTGCATTAAAAGCCAGACCACATAGCTCTGACACGCCTCGACATTAAGACAAGATGGCATTACGGAAATTGACGTCAGCCCAGGCGCTAGCAATGAAAAGTTTTTAATGATTGGCGGACTCCTCTTACCATTCAAATAATGCCTGGAACGTGCTCGCCTCAGCACGCCGCCCACATCCGTCGATACGGATGCGCCGTTGTCCCCGTCCGTCATTCCTTTGGGTAAATGCAGTTCGTCGCCTGAAAAATGAGAAACATGTTCGATAAAAGCATTTCCATCGATGCGGCATTCTCCCTTACCACGCAGCGAATGGTCCCGGGCATTGGCGTTCATGCGCTTCACCTTCACGCAGAGGTGTATCATCAGGAACATGGTCACATTCATCACCACGCTCTGCACCAGCAATGGAAGCTCATAGCGGCTGGAGAACCTGCAAGGCAAACAAGTTTGTCCACATGAAATCGAGTTCGTCGCTAGGGCAATAAAACGATAATATTGTGGACATGAATTGGGGAGGAGAAATTCAAGGTGGATTTCCGATTCGAAATCGGCAATTTTTTGATATGCTACTGAAACATATGGTAGATCACTCGTTAAGCCAGTGTTGCAAATGGCTGCACATGCAGACCGATTGTTGGTTGTGTGGGGGAACTCCTTGAGTCAATAAATCTAACAGGCAAACGACAAGTAATCGATATCATTTATTATGAATCTGGCCAGTGTTGATAAATTACCAATAATTTCGATCTTTGAAGCCGAGGAGGAACTGGGTTGCCAACTTTTTATGAATGATAGAATGAGGCTCACTCTGCTTTAAACACTTTGTTTTAATTCTTTAATACTCTTTCTCCTTATCTCTTCAGCTCTTCATCTCCAGCTTTATCGCTTCAGATCTATATTTCTCTCGGTATATGTCTAGGTCCTTCCATATGGCTGCCCAGAACTGTTCCCCTAGCTGGTTCTTTACCTCTCTTAATAGTGTTATCTCTTTCTTTTCTCTCTAAACGATTTCTAATGAAAACAAATCGATTTGAGTGGAGTATATATTTGAATATGTCCATGAGTAATGGCTGCTCAAGCCCAATACAAATTGTCATTCATTTTGAATATTGTGATTAATGTTCCAATGTGCGTAGATTCCTATTACTTTGCTATATATATGTACACATATAATTATGTATTTGTTTATATATATGTACATCAGCTTGTCGCAGCGCGAGGCCAGTGTCAAGCGGAACTGTCATAAATCTGACAGACGCCAAGTGTTGTGGGCACGTTTGCGGCAAGGACCTAGTTGTGGTCCACCCAGAGCGAATTGAGCCAGGACAATGGAACGCAACTGGAACGTGTTGAACATTTGGCAAAGTCCCAAAAAAATTTAACTGCGGCAGAGGCTAAAGAAAATGCACAACGAGCCATCGAAGACAGGATACCCTTGCTGATAGGTATATAAATAGCAAGAAAAAATCTGCAAGATATCTATAGGAAGGCTTCTCTCTATGCCTACTATATATATTTCCCTTTCTCTTCAGAATGAGGAAGTCATTGCCTAATCCATTTAATAAAGCAATACATTTGATTCAGGTTGGGTAGTACTATCTATTAAAAGCTCTAAATGACTGCGTTTAGGGCTGATTTGCGATAAGTTCGTACGCACCGTTGTCACTAGCTGTCCGCGGGCTATAGATGATATTGCACACAGACAGACAGACAAGTACATGTATATACATCCGTACCCGCTTCATCGGAAATGTGGCAGATATGGGCAGGCAAATGAAGCGCGCCCAAAAGCAGGCAACGTTTTTTTTATTGCCACGATAACAACTTTGGCATCTAGTTTGCGCCTCGGCTGTGTTCATTTGGCTTTTCGGTTTGCTCTTCAGCCCCTGTAAAAGGGTAGGTTCGGCTTGGCAAAGGACATCTACAGTTAGGGCCATTCCACTATCGCAATGAGTATCTTGAAGGTCGACTACACCCGCTTCTAGTTTTTGCATGTTTGCAGAACGAAATTGAATTACAAGTTCCATTTCGGACCGGCAAGCCCAGACGGCTAAAATGGACAGTACTGTCACCCCCGCCCATTGGGTGACATGGCATAAATAGGCGAATGAGCCAATACTGTTCTACATTTATGTATGTTTATGCCTGCGTACAAAAGCGTGGCTTATGCGAGGCGAAAGAGTAGCTAATATAGGGCAGAAGTATAACAGTTTGATCGCAAAAGCTGTTCTGTTATAAATTGCTAATTACTAAAGTTTTTTAGTTAATTTAATTACAATTCCGCCCACAGCTGCGAAGCGATAAGAGCTTCAAGTTTATAACAGTCACATGCGATATATTAATGGGCCATAATTTCCAGTTAATGGGCTTTGGCTGCAGTACTTAATTTTCTGAGTGAATCGCAGGCCGTTAAGTTAATGTAACAAAGCATTTCCAATTAAACCTGCCTCAGTACCGTTTAACAGTGTGGTTTTTTTTAGAGAATTCACAATGCATTTGATTTTCCATTAGTGCTTTGAGTCAGGGGAAGTACAATAGTCATCGGTCGTAACTTTCCCTGATCGTACCTGAGCGAATACTAACTAGGCAAATCAGAGCAGGTAAAGCGTATAACAGTTTACTCTCAAAGGTCCCCGTTCAACTGCGTGTCGAACGAAGCGTAAACACACAGCAATTTGTAGCCCTGCTGACATATGACATGCAACTTTTTACATCCGCCCACAACAGCACCCCCTCCTCCCTTGTAACCCCTTGCTGTATAGCAATGGACAGAGGTCAGACCGTGCAGGAATTAAAAGGTATTAGCTGGCCAGATCTTTCATTACGAAATTGGTAGAAATGACGGCGCCATGAACGGGGATATCGCAGTGCTCGGTAGATTTAACACTTTGTTATGCTTTGGCATTAAAAAGAAGT
>JABVZY010000350.1:1948499-1974801 GCA_020883555.1 Drosophila nannoptera | reverse complement strand
ACTTTGTGCCTCGAACTCCTTCTCATTTGCATTTGTGGTATTGCACTTGATCAGAGCAACGGCATTGGCGCCGCCGTCCAAGCCAGCGTCGAGGCTGCTCTTCGGTTCGCGCTTGCCGCGTCCACCGAAACACGGTAAATATTTCTGACAAAAGCCCACCTCAGCATCCAGTTGATGCAGATCGTCGGCCGCGGCCCGTTTCGTCATCTCTGGCATAATGTCGTCCAGGATCTTCAGCTCGCGTCGTGTGAACACAAAGTCCAGGGATTTGCGTATGCCAATCATTACCACCAGCATCAGCGGGAAGAGTATTGAGGTCTGGGAGAAGCTCTTTATGAGCCACAAGATTATCAAGCAGGCCAGCTGGATCAGAGTGAACAGATGCACCCGCTTAATAGGCACCTACAATTGGCAGGGAGAGAGTGAGAGCGGGATGGATTAGAAATGCCCGAGAGTAGCCTTGGCTGAGGCACCCACCTGGCGCAGGAACATGTAGTCCGGCTGGTATTTGGCTGGCATGAACATGATGAGAATGCGATCGAAAAACTGCAGACCCTTGAGCGAGGCCACGCCCATGTACAAAAAGACACCAAAGAGCACCGGCATGGGTATGTGTCCGAGCAGCGGTGTCAGCAGCACCGAACCGCCGATCGTCAGGAAGATCATGATGTGAGTCACGCGCTGCTCGCGCACACCCAAGAACTGCGGCTTCTCGCCAGGGGCACTGCACTCCGATTCCAGTTTGAGTGAATTGACATGGTTGATGCTCAGCACGGTGGCGGCCACAAACCTAATCCATGGGACAGAGATGTGAGCTAATTCTCGCAAGAGATCGTTCATTGAGATTATTATTTACCAGGGCAAGCCCATCACACTGCAGATGACTATCAGGCCGGAGAGCACACAGAGATCCAAGTGGTAGCCGCAGCCCTTCTTTAACTTGTTCTCCTTGCGATTGACAATCACCGCGGTGATTTGCTGATCCATAAAGATGAGAATCGTGCCGAGCATGGCCGGGAAGACGGCTATGATCGATGACCACCAGGGATTCTTTTCGGTAAACGGCGGTATCAGCCATCCGCGGGAGCTCAGCGTCGGCTTCAGCTCAGCCGGCACCTCCAGCTTCTGTGTGGGCACGCCCAGCGAGTAATCGAAGAAGGTCATCGCGAAGATGGCGATCAGCACGGAGAAATCGCTAATGTACTGCCGTACAATCGACGGGAAGAAGAGGGCGTTCTTGAATTCCTTGAGCGTGGTGGAGAAGATGAACGTGCCGGCGCACAGGACCACGGACATGAGGAAGACGTTCTCGGTGGGCGGCTTGCCGCAGTCGATGCCGACGAGGGTGCCATTGTAGTCCTACCAAGGGAGGGGAGAAGAGATTAGTGTTATTCGATGCGGGCAGGCAGGAGAGGCTTACCTCGCAGGCATCCCATTTGTACTTGGCGAACTCCAAGACGCTGGCGTTACTCTGCGGCGGCGGGGTGCAGATGCAATCGTAGATGCCCTGATTCACCGGGAAGGTCTTGCCAATGACCACCACATTCTCGATGGCCTTGTAGACGAAGATCACGGCAATGAGGGTGGCAAAGTTTTCCTCTGTGAAGCGCGTTATGTAGCAGACCAGAGCGCTGGCATCTATCGCGACCAGCACGAAACAAATGAGAGCGACCCACATGCCGATCCAGAACCGGAATGTCATATAGTCCCAGCCCTGAGCCATCGAGAACTCATAGACAATGGACTCGAAGACCAGCACTGGACCGGTGGATCCTAAAATTGTCAACGGCTGACCGGAAAAGAAGCCATAGCCCATCCCGCACACAAAGCCCGAGACCAGCGACTCCATGGCGGCCATATTCTTGCCTGTGGCCTCCGAGAGCAGACCGCCGAATGTGATGATCGGTGAGAGGCATGCGAAATACAAGAAGATCCACGAGGCCACGCACTGCATGGAGAGGGCATCGCGGAAATCGCTCCAATACCAGGGAGCCTTGCGCTTGAAGTCGTTGATGAGGCCGCCGAATAGACGGCCCGTGCGTGAGAGACCCGACTCTTCGCGCAGACGCTGCTCCTCCTCCTCCTCGTCGATCTCCTCCTTGGGCAGCTCGGGCGGCCGTTTGCGTATCTCTTGCGATGGTATGGCCGCTGGCGGCTCAATTCGTATGGTTGGATCCCATTCGCCCGGTGGCAATACTGTTACCGCATCCAGAAACTCGTCCACGCCGGCGAGCAGATGATCGCGCTTGCGTGCCCTATACGCTACTTCGTGGAAGATCTCGTCCGACATCAGGGTGGCCATCGCCCGGCCAATCTCATGGAAATTGCTCTGGCTCCCGGGTGGGCCCAGTAATATGAAGATAAATCTAAGCGAAAGTCGAGCGTTATGAAATTGATTTGATTCCACAAGTGTGTAACCCACCTGGTTGGCACTGGCACCTCGGTCAGATCACCCATGACAGCCGCCTGGCTCAGGCGGATGAAACAGGAGAGGTTGCGCTCAAGGAAGTCCACCTCGCCCACAAGGATGTTGCTCGCCTCCGCGCCGGGCGGAATTTTGCGCATAAAGTGCGTGTTGCCCTTGTGTTGCTGTTCGGCCAGCTCCGTGCCGCTGGCCTGTCTGGCCATCGAATGGCTGCTGGGGCTCTTGACCATGTCCTCTGTGATCATGGGCAGGTTTTGTTTGGGCCGCAAGTTTTTGGAATTTGATTTTTTCTCTACATTAGTCAGATTCGGTATCGCAGTTTGGAGTGTGGATCGTGGTTGGGTTCGGTATCGGTATCGGTATCGGTATCGGTTTTTGGTACAGGCGTGCGGTTTGTTGGTGTAGTTGTGTGTGTGGATATATAGAGGCATTACAACAACGGCAACGGCAACGACAACAACAACAATATCAAATCAAAATTTTTCGAAAAGAAATCAAAAGAAAGTGCAAAAAGTTTAGTTTCAAGTTGGATTTTCGAGAACTGATCGATGAGCATGCAGGAATCGAGTTCGTGCGAGTGATAAGCATGCAGATGTGTGTGTGTGCGTGTGGGTGTGTTCGTAACGGTACATACTTAGGGTAATCGGGAAAAGTTTTGTAGTTTCCAAATCTCCATCAGCCAACGCGCATGCAAATTTTCATTCTTTGAGATCTGGAGTATTATTATTTTTTGTGGGTCGTCTATCAAAACAAAAAAAAAAAAACTATCGAAAAATTGTTCAAACCAAAGAGGCTGACACGCAAACGAACGATAACGATAACAGTAACGATAACGATAAAATTCGATGGAGAGAGAGAGAGAGAGTATCGGGGCATTGTCAACTCTTTGGCTCTTTACCAAGCGTCCTGTTGCTGGGCTTCCCGGGCACCGTTAGAAAACGACCCATTCCCAGGGCATTCGTACTGCCATTGGTATTGCCAGGAGGTCCGGGCTCGCTGGCGGTTATCGATATCGGCGTGGTTGCCATTAAAGCATTGCCAGACTGTTCTTCAACTGAAAATTTGTGTTGTTTTTGTTTTTGTAGATTAAGTTAAGTATTAAAAAAAGAAAAACGAAAACAAAACAAATCGAAACGCATCCAAAAAAAATCAAAAGGATATCTAAGTATCTCGCGTAAAGTCGACCGCATCACATCTATTTATTTCTCACTCGTAAACCCCATAAAAAGCTGAAGAAGAAGCCTGGTATAATTGGTAAAAATTGCTTTGGAAAGATCATAGATATTGGAAGCAGATAGAATATCAGAAAGATCGAAAGGGATTGAAGGGAACTCTTTGGAAAGCGATCAAAATGTTTATAGAGTTAGGAGCGAGAGATCAAGAGAGAGAGAGAGAGAGAGAGAGAGCGAGAGAGAGATATGATAGAGAGAAAGGTATCTAGATACAACGTGCTGGTGGTAGATACAGTTTAATACCATGAAAAGAGTTTTGAATAGGTTAGGCTATTACTTGGCATTTGGATCGTCGTTGGCTGTTGCGCCTGCTGTCCTTGCTGGCAAGGCGCGACGTGCGAGGGCGAGGCGCCCGCATGGAACCAGGTCGTAACCCCTATAGCGCCCATGTCGGCTATCGTTCGAGTTTTTGGGTAATGGGAGCGAGAGCGAGAGCGAGAGCGAGCGATGGTTAGAAGTTGTGGACGTTGCACAACACTGCTGGATGACTTACTTGACTAGTTGTGGAATGGATGATTGAATGGGCTGATTGATTGATTGAATGGAATGCGTGAGAAGGGTGCACAAAGCTGGCTTTGATACGATCCTACTGAGAAGTAGAGTTTGGCCTTTCGAGGCCAGACAGAGACAGAGAGACAAGCCAAGTGAGTGCGTGCTCTCTCTACAGCTTTGGTGGAGCAGTTGGAGCGTTCTGCGGTGCACTGGAAGCAGTTGGTGACTGACAACTGGCGGAGCTAGAGGCTGTCTATACCTGTGGGAACAGCGAGATAACAACCGCGCTGATCCTTACTGGACATATAGGTGGGCGTCACGGGTGTGCGGCATCCATCCGAGCCAAAACCAGGCGACGAGGCATGCAACGATTGCCCAGTTACATCTAAGCAACCCCATTTTAGTTTGATTTCAGTTTTCAATGGACATTAGATAAGTCTTAGGCAGTTTTTAGTAGGAAAGAGTCGACTCATGATGTGATTATGATGCGCCACAAACGAACGAGATGAGCTTAGAGTAACCTAAGAGCGTGCTCCGAGGGATACTCACTTTTTGACGACGACTGATTGCGCATGTCCGCCAGGGAGCGTATGATCGGCAATCGGGTCTTCTTGGCCAGCTCGTGCTGGTGTCGATGCCGCCGCAAGAGCGCATCCTTTACCTTATCCTTGACGTTGGCCGGCAGCGTGCCGCTGCTGACCATCTGATCGCAGACTAGATCGGCCACCAGCTCCAGATTGGAGGCCTCCATGTCCAGCATGACGCTGCCGTTGGCCAGCAGGCCGCGCAGCTCGAACAGCGAGTGCAACGAGAGCGTGGCCACGTGCGGCTTGGACCAGCGATTGCCTCCCTCCTCGACATCCTCTTCGAATTTGATCCAGCGTGCTGTCTCCTTCCATTCGATCTCGTCACCCTCCTTCACCAGCATGCCCATCTCCGAGAAGAGCGGATGCGACACATGCGATCCATCGTCCACATCCTCGCCCAGTATAAACTGGACGCGTTGTGCGGGCGGCGTCACTGTGAGAAGGCGAAGCAGAGACCACAATTAGTTTGGCTAAAATACATGTAGGCTGCGTAGGCGGCCAGGGCTTTATGGGCCATAAATCAGCTGGAGACGTTTCCTCTGACCAGTGGGCCATTATGCTGCGGGTTAGTTGTGGGTGATTCAAATGAAGGTGAGGCAGGCCAGGCCTTATGGGATGGGCTTGAAACTGGGAGACTCAATGACTATCTAGCTGAGAAATCCTGCCTGATGACACCCCTCGAGGGTATTTCTGGCCATCTCATTTCAGACTCCTATAATTTGTCCAATACGCTGAGCGGATCTCTGCCTCCAGTAATTTGCCCTCGTTTCGATTCGGCACCCTGTCACATTGATTGGACAACGCCCATCATGCAGGCGGCCTTCGATTTGACCTGTCCGCAATTACAGTTGCCCATACGCACACACACTCTCACACCTACACACAGTCACACCTACAATGGGGGAATTGGTCGGGGCTGTGCGGCACCCACCTGGACGCTCCACATCCTGTTGCTTGTCGCTGATGCTGTCTCGGCCAGCGCTGGCCACGGAAGCCGTGCCAGTTCCGCTGCCATGGTGATGCTTGCGACGACGCTGCGAGTGCCGTCGTCCTCCCGGCACGTGCACGCCCACATAGACGGTGTGTGCGCGGTGTCCTGCGGGCGTGTATATAAATTCAATGTGTGGCTTAATTGATTACAACGCCAACACGACAACAACAACAACAACAACTACAACTGTACAATTAACCAAAGAAGAGGAACACAAAAAAAAAGAAAAAGAAAAACATGCATAATTCCATTTACACGCATTTGCCTGGGAAACCTATCGGAAAAGTGCGAGAGTTCGGTTTCCTTTGATGGTCGGACATTGCGCATACGCCGTGTTCACGCGTTCAGCTGTCATCCGTGCCTAATTGCTGCTTAATATGCGGCACATCTCATCTCGCACGGCGCTCTCTAGCTGCATGAGAATTTGCTTTACGAGCCAATCTGAGTCTGCGGCTATTTGTGAGATCATCCTAACGGCTATATCTCCGTCCGATCATAAATTAAATGAATTACATGTAAACACTTTTCACACTGCACATGTGGCGCATATTAGCTACTGACATACATATCTGTATTAAGTTCTGGTGGGCGTGCTGTGCATTTAATTTACAATTAGTTTGCGGACACAGTGGACCTTGCCTACAGGAAACGCTCGGGAGTGTATTAAATGAGTGCCCAAACTGGCGCAAACTGGAAAAAAGTGAAGAGTGTGAGTGTGTGTGTGTGTGTGTGTGCGAGTGTGATGGCAATGTGTGGGAACTGAGGAAAAGACGTGGAGCAAGGCAATTATGCGGAAAGAAATCAAAATCGAGCGGACAAGGGAAAATATTATAAATTTTAATTAATAAAAGCAGGGTATGTCTACAGGCGGAATGCCCTTAAAATGCATTGAATTGTTTTTCGAACAAAACTAAAGTGTTTTTGAATATAATTTGTTAGCTGTATTAATTGTTGCCCCAACTTAAAATTCGTAACACTTTGCCCGCTTGGGTTAATTTATTTTAATCGTTTTGCCAAATGAATTATTGGCGGGTTACTAGTAATTAGTTCGCTTTTATTGTCCTATCGGCAATTAGACAGTCGAGCAAGAGTAGAATTTGAATTGGAAAAAATATATATATTAAAAATAAAAAAATGGGCGTTTGTGAAAATAAGAAATATTTCTAAGTTAAACTTAATTGTGTTTCGCTCAAATTGCAGCTGAGTAGAGCTGCAGCTATTGCATCTTGCGATTGTTATTGACAGGCTAGTAAATTTATTCGTACAATGCAAACAGATTCGCATTAGAGACGCGGGCGTGTCTGGAATCGTTTAACGTGCAAGCTTTGCATTGCGAATCGGCCAACAGGTCGTATTGGCAATATTTGCAATGCATTGCGTATACGCCGCGTCGCCGGCTGGCACTCACCTTCGAAATCGTTTTCTGTAAATTGTTGAGTAAAGTCCTCGCCGCCAGTGCGAGGATCCTTGGGCGCCTCATCGTCACCACTTGAGGAGTTCATGTTCCAAGGCCTAAAAAAAAGAAGAACAGAAAGCAATTAGACTTTACAGCAAATCAGATATTCCCCTTGTTCGTATCTTCTGAATTAATCACAAATGTTGTCGCCTCATCAATTAATCGATCACCCACTCACAAGCGTCTCGAAAATGTTTTGAAAATCAACTAAACTGCGTCATGTCGAGATGACGCTGGGCTTAGAATTTGTTTTGCCTCATTCTATGCATATCTAATGCTTAATGTTACTTTGTAATGCGTCATAGGCGGAGGCGATAGAAAATGAAAACTGTTTTGGCCATCTCATGTAACCCCTTTAATGGGGCCTAACTTGTTTTTCTAGATCTGTGGCCAAGTTTTTGTTTGTCTGTCCGTCGATTACATTCAAGGCCAAGTTTACTGTAAAGTCTGCTCATATCTAGCTACACCTGAATGGTGTAAATTATACTCAATCTCTATATCATTCCTCAATGAATTTATTGGAATAAAAACGTAGAAACGTTAATTTGCTTAACTGGTTTCCATTTGTTCTTTGAATGAAATGCCAACTCGTTTCCAGGAGTTAACAGCGAGATGTTAATTGAAAATATATTTTTAGGTAGAAAACTCTTAGCAGTCGTCGGGCAGTGGAAAGGGTATTCGGGCATCGACTCGCAGAGGCAATTATCGAACACTTGTCTCTGATATTGCATTTCAAATAGAGCACTTCAAAATATGAACAATTAAATGTATTCAAATAGTTATCAGCAGCATTTAAACAACAACAAACAAGAGGTTATGCAACAGCCAGAAGATAGACCGTGAGATACTCCGTAAGAGCCACAAATACATGGCACATATAAGGATTATTTGAATAATTTTTTATGTATATATCGGGGCAGTATTTCGACCAAGTAATTGGCTCGTCCTAAAGCTATTTCCAGACTCCTGCGCCATATACGCATTTCGTCGAAATCATCACGAAAATATAGCCTATAAATGTTTATGAGGTCTAACATCTTGAGTCAATGTCGGCATTATCAACCATCAGAGCTTATCAGCTTCTATATAACTGCACATCTATATATATATATATATATATATATTTGAATATCAGTATGTTTACGTTTGTCTCTTTAGATTGCTGGTAACTGATATAGAGACCCTCCAAGCTGTCTGCCGGCACAAACTGGGTCGATCTCAGCCATACGAACAGTTTTCCTGTGTCCCAGCCCAGCTCTCTGTATCAATATCATATATGACTCACGTACCGCCGCATTGTAAAAACAATGAAAGCCGACAGAACCGCATATATACTTAAGCCTCTCTGTTGAGCTTTACGGGACAAGTGTTTGAATAAACTTTATGGCAGAGAATTATAACTGTCAGTGTCCAAAAATACAGTCAAAAAGAGCCCAAGATCGTTGTTTATCGTGTCCCTGATAAGCCCGTCCGTGGCAGACGTCGAGTGGCTTATTCAACATTGATTTCAATGCCCGCTCTTGACTTTCGATGGGAGTTTGCCTTTCGCAATCGATCTGCGCAATAGGACTGACTGTGGATCCAGGGTATAGCTGGCTATAATTTCTCCCTGGGTTAACTTATATCCACTGGACTGGGCTCGTCTGGGCAGCCTCTACTTACGTTTGCTCTTCATTTTTATCAGCCATTGGAAGGTGGGATTGGGAGAATTGAATTGGCAACGATTGCCAATCGATGCTTGCTTATCGGAAGTAGGCGCGAGGGGAAGAGATAGGCGCAAAGCAGACACGCGTAACACTAGAGTTCAGAGGGCTTTAATATTCAATTGCGTTGCGTGAAGTTTATCACGCGATTCCACCGACTCGCCTCGAGCCCGGACGATTGCAGACTAACAACTAGCTGGCCGATCTTCGCAGCGAAGCAGCGTCGGAGCTTAACCCGCTGCTGGCGCTGCTGTCGCTGCTCCGATTAGCGCCGGCAGCGACGCCAGCCTTGCACAGTGGTCAAACAGCGCATATCACACGAGTGTGGTTGATCGAGACGAAATCGTGCGAGTGAGATCATGTGGCTGGCCCGGCAGTTGAATGACCCGATCCAAGCGCTCAGACACATTTTCAATCGCTCTCGCACCACTGTGCGGAGAGTGAAACCGTGAGAGAGCGCAAGAGCAAGTATAAATCCCATAGGCCTCTTACCGAATGCGTTCTTATACGCCGATTATCATTCTTGACCTTATCGATATTCGCAGTTGGCGCTCTTATCGGCCGGGCTCCTCGAGGCGCTCTTATCACTTACTTTTCTTTACAACTTGTTTACCCAACTTGCAATTAGGTTTCTCATTAATGCTCGCCGAGGTGTGTTTCACTTCATGTTTTTTATTTAATTTTTATTTTATTTTGCTGTGATTGCAGTCAATATCAAGCGACGGCAATAGAACTGGTTAGAGCTGCCCAATACCAATATTTGTAAAGCCGAAGTCCACAATAAACAATTTTTGTTGTTCGTTTCGCAAAACGTCAATCAGAAATTTTGTACCACAATGGAATAATTAATATGTATGCGCATTTAATTGAGAAATAATTATAGCAAAAAAACCATTATAATGCTCGCTCTTGTTGCATATTATTATGGCTGTTTTTATATTAAAATTATTATTATTATTTCCAGTCAACTTTTTTCGCTGTTTACTCATTCGGATGTCAAAGGCTTTTGGCATATGCTTCTGGTGATTCCATTGTGAATTTCCCTTTTGGAAATGCGCATAATGAAGCAGCTACAAATTTTAATTTTTTGTATATTTTCGGGCTTGTTCCGGAACAGCTAAAGCGGCCTGGCTTTAAGCCCTTTAAGCATTTCCCTCTCAAAATAATTTAAGCAATTTGTGCCTTAAAGTAAATACTGCTCAAAGGTGAAAAATATGCGGAATGACTTGATGACTTCAGCAGAATTAATATTTTTAAATACTTAGGAAAACACTAATTGCATTTTTAATTTAATTTGTGGTTGATTTGCTTATTTTTAGTAGTTTTTGCTTTGTCGAAGTCGAGGTATAAACAACTCAAATATAATGAGAAAATTTGTTGGCTCTTATTAATTGATTGTCAGATAACTGTCACCGGCACTTGCACATTTTTTTATTAGGAAGGAACTAAACGACTTAGACTGATGGGTAAATATTTACCTAAAATATATACATATATATGTACAGATTAGATCAAGAACGGCTCTGCGGTTTCTCTCGCGGCTCACGCGACAGCTTTTGTCTGAGCATAATATTAATATGAGCTACTAACTGAATGGCCCCGAGAAGTCTCGCTTATGTATCTCATTAGTACATCTACATATGAGCGTTACCGCTTCGAATCGGAAAACAGCTGTTTGCCGTGGCGAAATCGAAAGAACTCTGAACACACACAAGTGGCAACAGCTGTGGGGCAGAAAGTAAATAATGCGCCGTGTGCTCTTGCTCTGGGTTGGTTTTATAGCGTCTGGTTAGTGCGAGTATTATTCAAATATACTTTACTGCACGCCGCCAGGGCTGAGTGGGCCAAGACGCCGGCTGAGACGCCGACGCCGGCTGAGACGCCCACTGAGACGCCGACTGAGAATGTTTGACCGGCTCAAACTGGAAAGCAGCAACCTCGTCGGGCTCTGTCACCTTACGGAATAGCTTAACATATATTATAGCTCCAGCCAGACTCGACTCGGCCGACATATCGACTATAAAGACGTCAGTCGGCGTCCGACTCAACTGTTGAGCTCAGCTACATATGCATAAATATATTTACACCCATATACTTTTAATTACGTTCGGAATTCGGGGAACTCTCAGTTGAGAGAAATTTCGGATTTTTTTATGGTTGTTTGTTCATTTAATAAGATTTGTCGATTTCCGCTGAACGGCCGACTTGTCATCGATCAGGTCATAAGCAAAATTTGCTCTCATTGTTTAATGGTTAATTATCGGTAGTTAACACTCGCCACCTCGAACAAAATATATTGACAGAATGACGCTGAAACTGCCGATAGTCTGGGCGAATCATGAACTGTGTCGGCGTCTTTAAACACCTGTATCTTAAGCAAACACGGAGTCCCTTGCACCCTCACGCCCACCTTCCTTTCCATCCATTAGATCTCAGCATTTTTAATATTATTAACCAGGTAAGTGGCATTGACGTCAGACGCTATCGACTTATCGTTGAATGCTTGATTGTATCATCAAATGACGGAATATGTCATAAACTAGATTCATTTCGATTTGTCAATGGTCCAATCCGAATCATTTGCTTTGTATACCCTCACTGGGCTTCTCACTAAGTCCAATAAGACGTTTAGCACAGGCAAAGACAGCTGTGAAGATATTCTTACTACATTCCAATTGGATGATAATTGGAAGTTGATTTTATAGATCAATTCGTTAGCTGGCAACCGCCGGTGAGGGTATCTCTTAGTCGTGCCCCTCGTCTAGGGTTTAATTTTCAATTTTCTTGTTTGGAGCTTATCGAGTGGCCTCTTCAGATCGCGTTCTTGGTAACTCAATTGTTTAATAAACGTGACAAATTCCCCAAACCCAGATGATTATCACAGTTGGGTGTCGCGTCATTGGGCGAAGCACTTGAAGAGCCACTCGATAAGGCCACATATGCTGCCGATCGGCCTGCTTATCGGCTCATACAAGGTGTATATACTTAGAACTTTCTAAGTTCGTATATAATATATACCTTCTAGAACTGGTTAATGATCGATTTATGATTCTGTCTCAATTTGCAAACTGGAAAACGTTTTTTAAAGAGCTCTAATCGGTTTTTAACCGTTTTCCATTGAAGATATGGACGAGTTACCCGCCCGAAGCCAGATCGAACGGGTTGAGCTATGAATGAGTTTATGGCTCATGCTTTTCGAAAATTGTTTGATTTGAAGTGTCAATAACGCCTTTTGCTCCATTCTGCTAATGCAAATACTTCTACTGCGGCTTTTAATGGTTCAATTAGTGTTGCGAAAATTTATATATGTGATCTGAATTGAGACGATAAAACCCAAAGAAAACAGAGCGAATGCAAACAAGATAGCCCCACAATGCTGAAAACATGCTAATACTACGATATACATTCCCCTGGCATATTTATTCAGCTGAACAATGGGGTGGGGCAGAAGTCGAAGAATAGCTAATTATCATTATCACCAATGCGATTGTTATTAATTTATATATTTGCATTAGACTCATTTATATAGGGCCATAATTTATAGTGCCACAATTTATGAAAATTATTGTACAATTATTGTTTTCCCACTATTAAAACTTTCCCTCTTCACACGAAAAGAGCCTAGGCCTAGGCCTGTCAAGCGTTCTGAGTATTTCGCTCTAAAGCTGGCATAAAGCCTGGCTAATTAGATTTCTAAAGAACTGTTTTCATTTTTAGAAAATTCTCAGGAATCGTATCTATTTATTAACAATAATGCTGCAAGTCCAACGATTTTCAAGGGAATTGAATTATATATTCCAATCTAAGAAAGTGAGAATATCGTAATTTTCCTAATGCAAATTTTAAGACTTGGCCGTCGGTTGAGCTAAGGCCACAACTCACTCGGGCTCTGGGGCCATTAGAGTTCCCATCGAGGCCAGGGTTCCCATCTGTCAATCGGACCTTCTTATGGCTGATGCAACCCTTGGCCTGAAAGCCTCCCACAGACCCATATAAAATCGTGCTCGAATGTTGTGTGTGAATATGTCCTTAAGTTTCGGCTGATGTCATTGTGGCCGTTGCTTCCAGTTTTTATTGTCTGTGCGGGGAGTCGCTTAACGCGTTGAATTTCAAGCGTCAGCTGCACGCACTTGACAAGGACGATACAGCATGATAATAAAAATGATATACTCTCAACTGAAGCGGATTGGCATAGCTGCTCAACTCAGAGCTCAGCTGATGAGGCGAGTTCATGGAAAATTGTAATTAACGCAGAGCTGAGGATTACGAAGGCGAGACATATTTAGATTTAATAAATATCTTGCACATTTGCAGTTGTCAGACTGCGCCCGAGGTGCCAGAAGCGTGCCGCTTGGGGCAGGCGTAACAATGCGCTTGCAACATGGCGGAAATGACATACATTACACGGAGGGCGGAATGGTGTAGGCGTGGCCCGGGCAGGCAAATGGGATCAATGTCCCCGCTGCGGAGAATGAGGCAAGCAAAACAGAAAATCACAATTGGGGTAGGCTCCGAAAGTGCGGCTGCAGCTGCGAGATGGAGGTGTGAGGCGCAGCAAGAGAGCAAGAGAGAGAGAGAGAGAGAGAGAGAGAGAGAGAGCTTGGCCGGCGGCTGAGAGAGAACCTTGTCCGCTTGCTTATCGGCGGCTTCCTGCCAGAGAGCTCTGTGTGTGCACCTTATCGCAGGCCCGACAATAGACTGCGCCCAGACAACAAGCCATCTGCACTTGCCATGTTATTGACCCAGTGCAGACACGCACACACATACCCACACCCACACACACACACACCCACACAGTCACACGCAGAAGTATTGCCAAACAAAACGGAAAGTAAGCTAAAGTTCATTGGACAGTTTTTCCACTATCCGCACACTTTTCCGGCAAGACTTAAAGCCCTTTCAGCCCGTCCAATTACGATAAGCCAAAGATTGGATTTACGCCTTCAATAGAACGCTATCAGCTTCAATTTATGGCCTAATAGCATTTTAATGACAAGAATAGGCTAACTTTATCGTGTCGCTTCATAAATTATTAACTCGATTCGGTCTCGATGCGCCGATTATAGCCCCAACTATATTCGCTCCATTCATTTACATTTCCACTGCGAGCGTGACACGGAAGCTTCTATTGTCACTTAATTGTCGGGGCTGTACGTAATGCCCCCACAATTTGCGTATCAGGGAAAAGCCATTGTGTTCAGATTTCCAAGTCAAGTGCGTGTGTTTTTGTTCACATTTGAAATGTATAACTAAGCAAACGATATATATTTATTTGTACAATAATAGCCTTTGAGGAAAACACCTATTGTTGGACCAACTAGAGCTGGATATTAATAGAAGAAAAGCTCAAATATTTGCATATATATATATATATTACATGCCAATCAGTCGAATGAATAGCTCATTATTAGAAATGAAATAAGTTGGAAGCCATTTAGTATACTAGTATTAGAGCTTTTCTTCTATTAATATCCTTCGTGGAAATGGACAGTAGAACTTCTCGGGAAACTCTTGTTTTTATTTTCCTGGCTGCTCTTAGAATTTTTCTCTATAGATGGTCCATTTCTGGCTTAGTTCACTCGAGGCCTCTCAAGGGCACGGGCAGAGGGGAGGACCAAGATTGTGTTACCTGCTGCTGTCCGTCTTTGGCAACTGGCCATTTCCGTTGATATGTTTTGCGTGTACCCTGGCTGGGGTTAGGTGCGGCATCCTTGTGGTATCCGTTCGGTTTGAATTTGCGAATGCCATCGACCAAGGAACAAAGGCTCGAAGGGTTATTGACTTGTCCGACGCGGCGAGTTCAGCAGCGACGTCGACTGCGCTGCCGCAGACACAAAGGATTCACAGTACACGGAATGCCCGAAGAGGAGAACCCCTGGAGGAGGAGTAGGGGAGTAGGAGTGGGAGAAGGACACTGACAATTGATCACAATTTAATCACAAGATCGGCAGCCGGGCATTTTACAAATGGCATATGAGAAATTTTCTAACTGGACTTCACACACTTCACACTTTCCCCTCTAACGGTAATTGCAGTCGTATCCGCTCCGCGTTGAGTCGCGCGCCAGACTAATCCGGCCGGGCGAGCCGCAACGAAGTTTGCCTCGCCGGCGCCAGCTGTTCGCCGTGCAGTCTCTCCCATGCTCTCCCACTCTCCCTCTCTCAATCTCGCTCTCCGTGAATGCAACTGTTGCACAGAGAGCGCAACTGCATGGGCGGCCCTCTCTTCGAGCGCGCGCCTCTCTTCCGTCTGTTGCATTGGTGGCTTCGCACATAATTATTTCGTTATAAGCACGTTGAAAATGAAGAGGACGCGGGAGGGTGGGTGGTGGGTGGATTGGCTAGGGCCGGCTAAAGGATGCCGCCAAAGCGATGCGTGTGGTAGGACGTGCCAGTCAGTGGCCGGAGGTCTCGTGTTGATTTTGCTGCTGCCGCAATGCAATTTAATTAAAGCGAACTTGTTCAGCGAAGAATTTCATTTGCTTCAAGTGCAGAAACTGAATTCATTTAATTATAGCAATCGCTTAATCCCTGGCCTGTAACTGATGGATTGATTGATTAATGATCGAGCTAAGCGAAGCGAGAAAACCTGCTAGGCTTAATCTAGTCTGCGCCCTCAACTTCCATTCACAAATTATTAGTCGAATGCTCTAAAAAATCGAATCGAATCGTAATTGAATCTGTGATCCGTGAGAGCAGCCTTCGCAGCTTTCAAATCGGATTTCAGAGCTGAAAGGCAGGCTGAATTGCACTTAATCAGGACATCGTCAGGAAATGGTGTCCTCTCGGCAAGCGCGAAACATTTTTTCTCTCTTTTTTTTTGCCTTGCATATTCATTCATTATATTATGTATTTTTATCACACTTTCTTTTCGCCGCCCTCAGCCCGTGAGCATTCCCGCTTTGCATTCCATTCGACGTTTTTCCCTCGCTTTTCCTCCGCGTAGACACATGGCGGATACGAGAATTGTTGCAAAGCGTTTTGTAATCAGCCATGTGGGCGGGCTTATGGGCAAACTGGGCCCATAAAAACGTGCGAATGCCAAAGCGATTGAGCGGAAGGGAAGCGGCGGGGGGCAACTAAGTAGGGCGCTGTACAGGCTGCCTCGTTCCAGTGTCAAGTGTAAATGAATTTTTCAATTTAGCAATGTGTGCAAAAATCAGCGATTGAAAGGAAAAACGTTGCGTTTCTATTGATTTTTCTTTAACTACTTTGTAGTACTTGGTTAAACAGAAGTGAAGGCCGCCTCGATGGGGGCGGGGATGGGCTAGTTAGGCGTGTGGCAAATCGCTTGAGATATAAACAAAGGCGACATCCAGCAGGGGCTATAAAATGCGCTATTAAATGGAAAAATTAGCTATTATATGGAAGACGCTTTATTGGAAAATGAAGTATACGTAAATCATGCAACTAACTGTAATAAATGAGCAGAAGTCGACTTTTTAGCAGGTGCAAAACCAAATGAGATGGGAATTTTTCCCATAAAGTTTATGGCACGAGCAATAAGCCGATAGATCGAGCAAAAAGCCCGACTGTAATCGATTAAGGATACAGATGACAGACTCTGGGGTACAGAAAATATTCTCAGCTATAATTTCTATCCATTTAAAATATGTTATGGTAATTTTATTAGCCAGGCAAAGCTCTCACTGGGGCACAGTTAATAGGTCAGAGGCGTAAGCTGGTTAGCCTCGTGTAAGTAGATGGGCTCAGGTAGACGCTGTCACTTGACATGCCTGGCTTAGAGCGTAATGCCACACACACATACACATAAAAACAAGGCTAATTATAGAAGGACTTTCCAGCTGTTGGCTTGCATATTCGCCAGAATGTAAGGGCCTCGCACGTTGCCAGGCATATAAGCTCGAGGCATATGCGAGGCTGTTATGCCGCATACCAATTACGGCAATAAATACGTTAGGGGACAGAGCAGGAGCTAGGTGGTCGGCTTTCAGGCATCGATTGGAGTCAACTTTTGGCGCTGTCCGCGTCCCCAAGCACCTGCCACTCGATGATGTTGCATGCGCGAGAACTTTCGCCCTGAGTGTCATATAAGCTGTGCCACACGCATGACCACTTATCCGGTGCACGTGGAGGCGCCACAGGAAGTAATATTTGCTTCAAGCTCAACTTGTTTGACTTGCCACATGAGTGTGTATCGCTGTGTGTGGCACGTGGCAGGGGACTCCCCATTAGCTCTGGTTTCAGCTGCCATTCCCAAGTGAAGTAATATTTCGATTGAAAAGAAAATAAAAAAACTGGCAGCCATTTGATGATTATTTACCTTCGCAAGGCAGGTGGAATTTGTGTGCTTCAATGCGGCTGTATAAACAATCCAAACAGATTGTGCCGATGATCAATATTTATTCAAAAATGCAACAATATGACGACTACCAATGAATCAAATGATCAAATGAAAAGAATACGGGAGAACTGTGGGAAGACTTCAGTTTTTCTCGCTAAACTGTACCCCGAGTAATTTCTGTCCGATTGAGGAAAAGTCGAACAGAAGCTTAGAAGTGCGACAACATTAGCCAGAAGTCAAAATATAATATTTAATAATATATCCACAATTTCCCAACTTTGTCCACATTTTTCGTAGAGCCTAAGTCAACGAAATGCTTCTTGCTTTTGATTTGTTCTAATTTAATTTGGAATTCCCCATAAATTATTTCACTTCAGCAACCGCTTGCAAAAGTTACTTCAAAGCTAATATATTGATCGGTTCCATAATTCGATTTGAAACCCATTTGCTGCATTAGCATATTTTCTAGCCAATGCAGGCCGGAGCCTCTCGAAAGTTGGCCCGAGCAGAGTTGAGATATCTGTGAATTGGAATTCGCCATCTTCAATGGGCAATGTCGCCAAGAATGGCAGCACTTGGGGCAGAAAAACAAAGCTGACCTCCTGACCCCCTTTGCTAGGCAACGCGCTGAGTGCCCAGACCCTTACGAGACCAACTTTGCATAGCTTCAAGAGGCGGCCCTACATATACCCTGTACAGATAGCAGGGTGAATTTATTTGGGCATTCATCTCGTTTTGCATTAAGAGAGGTTAAGAATTCTACTACAAAGAGATAATTGTTGGTTGTTACGATATTCACGGCAACATTCCAGCTGATAAGCCCAACATGGCTCGTACATACAGGGCATGGCGGCCGAGCTTATCAACAAAGCACTTTCACAGTTCGACTCACAGCTGATTCGCTATCGCCCGCCCTTTCCCTCCCAATGTCAACAGCTTCGAATGCCTCTTCGACATTTTCATATTGCACAGAAACAATTGGATATGTAAACAGAGATGCAAAATGCTCTTTCCACAAAGAAAATATTCTTCCCCATATAGAGTATAGAGTATAGAGTATAGAGTATAGAGTATAGAGTATAGAGTATAGAGTATAGAGTATAGAGTATAGAGTATAGAGTATAGAGTATAGAGTATAGAGTATAGAGTATAGAGTATAGAGTATAGAGTATAGAGTATAGAGTATAGAGTATAGAGTATAGAGTATAGAGTATAGAGTATAGAGTATAGAGTATATAGTATTGAGTATAGAGTATAGAGAGTATAGGCTATAGGGTATAGAGAGTATAGGGTATAGAGTATAGAGTATAGAGTATGGAGTATAGAGTATAAAGAGTATAGGGTATAGAGTATAGAGTATAGAGTGTAGAGTATAGAGTATAGGGTATAGGGTATAGAGAATATAGAGAGTATAGGGTATAGAGAGTATAGGGTATAGAGAGTATAGGGTATAGTTAGTATAGGGCATAGACAGTATAGGGTATATAGTTCTCGGCACGAGCACTTACCGTATTTGCCAGGACCTGGTTCCTGGCTGATTGGGGTTGAGTGCGAAAAATGGGCAACAGCAGCGGCTGTTGCTTACTGACCCAGTTAGTGTGTGTGTGTGTGTTTGTGTGTGGGGGTGTGTGGCTGCTGCCTCTTTAAATGCTGTTCATTTGGTATTTATCTTTGGATTCCGAACGGTGGTTTAGCTTGATTGGAGGCGAGCCGAACGTCTGGCTCGCTCTGTGGCAGTGTTGGCTTAGTCAATTAGTTGGGCTCGTTGGCCGGTTGCGGTTAGGGTATGTGATTGTTGACTTGGCAGGTGTCGGCCTATGGGAATTCTCGCATGTTTATTTATTTTTAAAATTTATCGATTTTGGCTCTGGCTTTGGCTCTGGTTCAGCCGTTCGCGCCGTTCACTCTGCTCTTTCGGTTGGCATTACACAACATCAAGTCAAGCATTGGCTTGGGGTTAAACACTTATGTATATTTGGCTAAACACATATTAGGCTAATTCGTTTGCTTCGAGTTCTGCTACTAAGTTTCGCGTTAAATGCACTTGTACGGGGGGGTGGGGGACTTGACACTGCGGCTCGCACTCGCTCACGCTCAGGCACACGGACACGCACGAATTTGTGTTTAATTGGCTAAGTTGCAGTCGAAATGCTTCAGTTTAATTGATAAGCTGTGAGTGCGTGTGGCTGTGTGTGTGTGCAAACGGTTTTTCTAGCAATTTTCTTGACCAGCAGCAGCTTGCGCTAAGTTTTCCGCGCGGGCTGAAAAACACGTCCGCACTGTGCTGCGAGCCAGGAGAACCTGAAAATCAGTACCCAGGTTGCCCCATAGACCTAGACTCGGCGTGCTCGCTCTTTGCCGTCTTGCTCTCGCTTCCTCTCCCTCTCCCACTCCCTCTAGCTCACGCGCGGTCTCTCTGTTTTGGCCACGCGCCTCTCTCTTGCGCCGGCGCAGCAGCAACGCGGCGTCCTGTGACATTGTAAATGTCACAGAGAGCAGCCCGAAGAGAGCGGGCAAGCGTTTGTTGTGAGACTCTCAACTAGAGCGTGGGCTGCGCAGCAGAGCTGTGAGTTAAGGGGAGGGGGGAGGGGTCTGCCTGGCCCACTATAATTTGTTTTCATTCCATTCCGGCCTACAAAGCAGCGCCTTTGGGGCACGCATTTTGATTTTCCTATGGTGTAATAAGTGCGAATTTGCTTAGACATGTGTTGGCATGCCATGTGCGGGGCCATAAAGTGCAGGGTATACGGCCACAGCGGGCATATGACATAAAAGTTGAATAGGATAACAATTTTTATAAAGCAATTGAAATCAACATTTGCAAACAATCCCCAGAAAATGCCCCGGAGCAAAGCAGAAACTGACAAAGGTCGAGGAAAATGCTCCCCTAAAAAGCTTTTCTTTTAATAAGCCGATGAGGCAGAGCCGGCAAATTGCTTAATGGAAAATGTATTTCAAGGTGAACTGAATCAGAGGAGCCGAGTGGAAACCGCAATTAGGCAAACGGGCATCATAATAAGGTTATTCCTCAATTACTTATGGCCAACCTTGCGGCCCTTTCTCTCCCTCTCTCTCTCTCACTCTTTTCTTCCTCAAGCGGAAGAATATATATTTATACTGCTATAATACTTTTGGCTCTGCTCCTGACTATGCTGATAGATCTGGGAATTCGCTTCGCTCTTCACTTTAAATCTGCCTCCCCATCCCATCCCCAATTGGGGGCAATCCCAGTGACCATTCTGCGTTGCATGTGGGTTGTGCATGGAAAGGTGCTTGAACTTGGCCCAGTTGTGGTGATAAGTGGCCGCCACTTGCACATCAATCAGAGCCATGTCCATATCATTAGGCCTCGTCATATCTGGCTAGGCAATGCGAGGCGCTGCGAATGCCTCAATTATCAGGTGACCGCCCCGGCGAGCCATTCGGTCATTAGGGGCGCGTGCCCGTCCCTCAGTGACGGCGGAGCGGATGGGCGACCCCCAAACGAGCGGGTGAGACTCGTGCTTATAAAGCAATTCAATTGCCGCTGCTGACGTAGGCAGCCGGGCTTATGGGGAGCTCCTATCGCACTTGGCTTTGAAGTTGACGGCCAAATCATGGGTTCGTGTCAGCCACAAATTCTGATCATCCGTCAAATGATTGGGGTGCTGTTCTTTATTATCTTACTGGGTGCTGGGTAATGCCCGGGGGCTCATGCTAATTACGTGGCTAGGTAAAGAATTGCGGCGCCGAACGATGCGGATAGTCCTGGAGATGCTCGTCTCTATCGTTCTCCCGCTGCCGTTGGCGTCTCCTCTCGGCTTCCCGGCTGTGTTCGGCTTGGCAGGGATCTGAGGTGGAAGTGGCTGGGTGTAGGGGATGATTCCCATGCCAGGGCGCATTATCGGCGTCATCGTCGTAGTACTGGTCACTCTCGTGCACATAGCAGTCCGGATCCTCGCCTGACCGGGGAACAAATGTTGGATTGCCGCGACCCCGCTGATGCCCGGATCGATCCGGTTGGGGGCCTATCGGGCCGTAGTCGGGTCCATTGCGTCTGCCGGGCCAGTCGCGTTGTCCTGGCGGTGGATGCCTCGGATGGTAGCGGCAGTTCGAGGGATGCAAGGGATGCGAGGGATGCAAGTGATTCGCCGGATGCGAGGGATGCAAAGGATGCGAGGGATGTGAAGGATTCGCCGAATGCGAGGGATGGAAGGGACGCGGGGGATGTAAGGGATTCGCCGCATGCGAGGGATGCAAAGGATGCGAGGAATGAGCCGGATCGGAGTGATGCGGCGGATGCAATGAATGCGCCTCATTCGCGGGACGCGCCGGATTCGATGAGTGCGAGCCATGCCCTGGATGTCCGTACGGATCGGACTCATCGCTGCACTTGATGCCCCTCACAATGTTGTTCATGTAGATCGAATGGGGCATCGGCTCCCTGACCTTCGGCCTGGGCCTGGGCATGATCTGCTTGTTGCTCACGTAGAAGTCGCGCTTCCCCGGCGGCAGCATGCGCGTCCTCTGACGCGGCTTGGCGAACTGGCCCTCGTAGAGAATGGGCTCCACGTAGTTCTTCACGGGCTTGCGATAGTGAGATCTCGATGGCATCAAACGCATAGGGTCTATCGAAGGGAAATGGCTCAGCGGCATAATAGAACTCCACTTGGAGAATTTCCAGCTTTGGCCTACCTGCTTCCTCAGGCGGCGAGAACTGCGGGCAGATATTCGTGTTCTGGTCCTCGGCATCCTCGGCTTCTATGCAGTCTTCGGGTTAAATGCACAACAAAGGAGAACGAATTAGTTAGCCAAGCGAGCACCTTTAATAGATCTCTATATACAGGACTTTGTATTGATCAGGGTTGGGCGATTAATAACGAGCTACGAATTTGTAATTGTCTTTAAGAATAGATCTATTTGTAAAACAATTTTCTCTTTCTCGTCTAGACAGTTGGTAAACAAAATCGAAGCGAATTCAGGGGAAGTCGCTGCAGCTTTCACCACAAATCCATCACAAGGCGAATGTATTTCGTGATGATCTTGAGCCACCTACCTTCAGGGTCGTTGGCTTCGCCTTGGCCAGCTCTCGCTCTGATCTCGCCGCTTTCCGTTCTGGCTTTCACATCGTCTGAGTCTTCCACACACTCGGTGGTCTGGGTCACTGTCGCGCTTGCTGGCATCACCGCTTCCGGCCGCATTGTGGTGGACCCTGCACGTGATCGCAGCTTTGATGCTTCTGTGGTCAGAAAGACCGGACGCTTAACGCTGGGCTGCATGGCGCCATCCAACTTAATCTTGGGCTTATTCGGCACACGGGCTCTTCCGCGCTTCTTCTTCAGTCTGCGGCGTCTCCCCCTAGCGGACTTCAGCAGATTGAGGGGGCTGGCCTCAGTCGTGGTCGTTGGCGGCAGCGTGGGGATCGTGTTTGGCTCCAGCGACGTGGTCGTCGGGATCTCTGTGGGAATGCTCGTCTCGGTCGCGTTCATCTCTGTGGTGGTCTCGACCGTTGTAATGGGAGTGGTGCTATTTGTGGTCTCCACACCGGATGTGCTCGAGTCTGGGGCAGCGGTGCTGCTGGCGGTGTCGTTGCCGTGCAGCTGGGTCGGGTTGACGGCGCCAAGTAAGACCTCTCCCTTAGGCGTCTTCGAGCGACACCGTTTGCCCTTCCGCCTGCTCTTCAAGAGGGTGGTGGGCATGGTGGTGGTGCTGGTGGTGTTGGTGCTGGAGCTGTTGGCGGTGCTGTTGCTGCTGTCGCTCGCGATCGCACTTACGCTCGCTCTCGCTCTCGCCGGCAGAGCCGGGCCCAGCGTGAAGTTTGTGCAGGGATCGTGCTCCATCAGCGGGGTGCGCAGGATCACCACGCGCACGTAGCAGGGATGCTGCCTGGGCACCAGCGGCTGTGGGCACGGCTCGAGTCCTGTGGGATGTAACCCCCTGTCCTGGCACTCCCTGCACTCCTCGCTCGAGTCGAAGTCCTCGTCGAACAGGCTCAGCTGGTCGCTGGTGTCCTCGGCCAGGCTGTCGTCACAGGGCACCGAGGAGGCGTACAGCAAGGGCACGGATCGCTGATTGCGTCCACTCAAGTCGGCGCTATCCGCTCTCAAGATGCTCTGCATCATCTCCAGCATTTGCAGTTCGCGGTTGGGCAGCGTCGAGCTGCGATCATGATGGGAGTTGGCTTTGGCTTTGGACTGGGCGAGCTTTGGTTAACTGATCCGAACACTTACCCGACTGTCGCGCCGCAGAGCAGTGTCCACAGCAGCAGCATCAATAGAGTTGTTCGCGGCTTGGCAGTTTCCATGGAAATGTTGCCCCAGCTCGGCTAGCGTTTGGCTTTTGTTTTGTGTGGCGGCGTCTCAAATGCTCGACGGCACACGTATCTGTCAGATACCAAGTGCAGTGGAGTGCTGTCGTCGGTTCGCTCTCACTTTCGGCCGATCGAGATGCATCAGCCGCGGCCCGCCCGCCCAGCCGCTACACCCCCGCCTCGACCCCACGGCTGGCGAGAGCAAAGCCATCTCGGCGGTGTTGGATTGCCCGAAAATCTTAGTTTCTGGTCAGCTTTCTCATTAGAACGTCTCCGATCGGCCGTCCGTCCGCCCGGTCTGCGCTTTCGTTCGCTACGTGACCGCAGGGCGGACTTTGTCGATTTTCTTTCTTTATTTCGGGTGTACTTTTTCGATTCTTTATTCGTTTGTATTTCTTTTTTTTTTCGCTTGTTCATTTTCCATTGGGGTTTCGCTATTGTTAATTTACTCGACTTGCATTTTGCATGTTTTTCGTTTCGTTGCATTTGTGGGTATACCCAGCGAGCAGAACACTCACAGGGAAGGGTATTTCGACCAGGTGGAGCAGCTGATCCATCAAGGACTTCGATTTGGGTCGAAGATATTCCCAATGCATCGACGAGGTGAATTCCGTGAGTACATGCCCATGAGCATTTAGTACAGGGTATCTGCTAGTCGGGCCACCGCGGGCTCACTTATCTTGCTAGCATTTGATGTTACATGTCTGTCGCCGTGTCTCAGCTTTATGTTAATCACTTTTTCGCCACGCGTTCGCTTCGATGACGGCCAATCCAAAGGGAGTTGGTCGGGGGCCGGGGGCGGCCAGCGTTTCGTCTGGGTTTCGTTTTGCTTTTGTTTCGAGCTGCTGCTGGGTAAATAAAATACTGTCAACCGTTATGATGTTTTGCCCACTGAAACCGACAACAACAATGGCAACAACAAAGAGCGACAGCAACAACAATTGCTGACAGCTGGCTTTCTAGCATTCTCTGGCCAATTTCCCAAATGTTGCAGATGGGTCTGAATAATGCCTGAAGTTAATTGCTCTTAATGGGAGCTTAGGCAATAGAACGCCAAATGATTAGCCAGAGCGTAGGAGACAGCAAGTTCAAGAGCTTCTGGCTTTCGTCTTCATTTTGTTTGAATTCGTAGTTTGCTTCATATTTTCTAGAATCGGCATAAAAGTAAAGCCCAGCGAATATATCACAAGACCCTCCTTATCAGCATTGCCTACACGAACCCGAATATCTTCGAATATACGACTCGACGGTATCAGAAGGCAGTCCATTAGACTGTAAGCCTCCCGAGATCGTAACCATTAAAGCCCATAAAGATAGTCGATAGATGTAGCCGGATCATATGAATACTCAGACGCTCAGTTGACTTAGATGAAAGTTGCAGATTTGAACAGCCTTGAAGTACGATATGGACTGATACGGCACGACATGCCCGAGCGGGCTGAATCGGATGATATTGAAGCCGTAGAAAAGATGGAATGGAGAGAACAATCAGATATATTTAAGGTTTGCTGGCATATTTTGGCTATAAGCCAGTCGAATATAAATCCAGTGGCCCACATTCCTTCCATGCGAATTCCTCGCACTCCCTTGACTGGGCTACTTCCGAGCTGTTGCCCTTGCCCCATGCCGAGCTGTCAAGCTGTCACGGAAGGAAATCCCTGAGACAAATGCAGCTGAACTTAAAAAAGATATTCACATTCACATTCATATTTGAGTGTATACAGAAAGCAAAAGCTTACAGCATTCCTTGCAGTTTTTCACATATATTCCTCCTGGTTAGGCTTCAGAGCTTTAAAGAGCAAGGACGTCTGCTTTGCATCCTAGCCAAAAATATCATGTGTCATATTTACTTTGAAGTGGAAAATACCAAATAGGAGGAAAACCGCAAATTGAAATGCCAACTAGAGGGCTGCCCTAGCTGAGGTTATTATGGGTCTGTCACTCAATTGGCCACCTATTGAGGAGGAGGTGTTCGGCTGTGCTTTAAGGACTCTGTATAGAAATCGAATCTAATTTCAAGTCGAGTCGAGGAGCGACAAGGAGAAGAGCCGTTCTTTGGCAGCCTTCGCGAATTTGTTGGCGCCGCCTTCGATAAAATATGGCTAGCCGTGCAACAGTTTGACACGCAAAGCGCTCCACGCGCTGTTGACAAAGCGTGTCTGTGGCGCTGCCAGCGGCGGGGGCGTGGGCGGGGGCGTCCTGGCTGAGGGCTCTGCTAACAACGGATGCGTGACACAAAGGCAACGGCGGCAGCTGTCTGCACCTGGCAACAGCAAACAACGCATTCAAAATTTACATAAAAGCATACGACACACTTTTATAGCCATATCCATTGTTTGACTCGAGGCTATATCTGATTTCCGATACAGTACGGACCTATACTGACTGGATATACCCTAAGCGAGGCCTGAATAGCTCAATGGATGCTCAGACAGTTTTCAGCAGAAGACAATCAGTAAATATCTAATAAAATCGATATACCTATTATTGTATAATAAGAATGAGGTGGATCTGGCAATCAGTTCTCGTCTGACTTCATCATTCATTCAAAATTCAGTTTGAAGCATTTGTTACCTTGAGAGCAGGCTTTAATTGGTTTGAAACTTGACTTTTGACTCGTGAAGCGGTGCTCTCCAGCGGATTGCAGTTCAATCCAGTTAGAGATCGATATGAACAGCAGATGAATATAAGAGAATCTTCAATAAGAATCAAAGGCTTAAGTGTTAAAAAAGTCTTGCCCTAGTTCTAATACTTAAAGTTAATAAAAATTTAAAAGGGAAATGCCAAGAGAATTTTTAAGCCATTTAAAATATATAAAAAATG
>JABVZY010000350.1:1813087-1828616 GCA_020883555.1 Drosophila nannoptera | reverse complement strand
CAAATTATCAAAAGCGACTGCGACGGCGACTGCGACGGCGACGGCGACTGCGACTGCGGGCCAGTTTAAAGTGTTAATTACGACGCAAATTTATAATTAATCGACGACGCGGGGCCTGCCGCTGCCGCGGGAGGCTTCGTCCCGCGGGCAACCGAGGGCTCCGGCGTGGCGAGGGGCCGTCCGTTAACAGGCGCTTGATTCATGTGCCGTGTCTGGCCAAACGATGGCAATTAACGTTGGCAATTAACATCTAACAATTATGATACTTTGCTTAGCGTTGCACTTAATTGTTTATTTATCGCCTTTTAATAGCCGCCATTTTCACTCAGCACGAACGAACAGTTAAGCGCTGTATAAAAAATAAAAAAAAAATAGCCAAAGCGAGCCATTAATCGAAATTGTCCTGTCCTCAACACGATTCACGATTCGATCGACTTAGCTCGATTTGAGCTCACACGAGTTCGATATATGAATATGTTTGATGCTCCTCTGATCAGGCTGTTGATTGGGCAAGCCATTGTGTTACTTACCTGAATCGATTACAATTTTACATAGATCGATTTATTCCGTCAAAGATCCAGCTGGATCCTGAAGCTATCCATTCCTAAACCTGTTAGCTTCCCCAGCTTGAGGATCTTCTCATGAGGCCTCATCCCATCTATTGATGGATTCAATTAACTCATTTAATTATCAGTTCATTCTTCAAATCTTATTAGCATTATATAACAAATTAACTGTATTTTAGCTCTCATCTTAACAAGTTAATAATTAATCAATAGTTAATTATTCAAATAATTGAAATGGCATTTTCAGGCACAGTCGGGCGCAAATGCAATCGCAACAGCACGACCAGCGATGGCTGCGCCTCCCTCTGCTGTGGGCGTGGCCACAGCCAAGTGAAGGAACGACGCGCCGAGCGCTGCCGCTGCAAGTTCCAGTGGTGCTGCAGCGTGGAGTGCGACGAGTGCCACGTCGAGGAGTGGATCAGCGTGTGCAACTGAGAGGCGTCCCTGCGGCAGCAATGATATAAATAAAAAAAAGTATATATATATATCGAGCAGTATTATACAGCATAATTATATTTGTAGATTCCAGTAACCGATATATCGAACGATATAGGGGGACTATCGATGGATGTGTAAATTCTATAACTAGCTTAGCGGTCGATTCCACTTACGAATACTTGTAAATACCAATAATAAGAAGCACGATTAGAATCTGCCAATCAGCTGACTTTCATTCAATTCCAATTACCCAGTCACCACCCTCCCCCACTTCCATCAGTTTGACCTCCCCCGTCTTGCAACACTTTCCGCCTCACGGCTCACGTGCATGTCGCGCCGTCCGACTACTGCCCAGCCTAATTGAATTAGCCGGCTAAATAGCTGGCCAAGGTAGATGCATTGGGGCTCTTACCAATTCAGCGTGAATGGGAATTGGGCATTGGCGTGGTTGCGGGGCTTCTCGGGCCCCCAGTAAAAAGCCGTAGAATCCGTTTGCACAACTTTCAGTTGGCTTTCTGCGGCGATACGTGCTGCAAGCGTGCGGTCGGTTCGAACAAAATTATTCACAGGCTCACCGAAAGGATATCGCAAACGAAGACTAGACAAAGGATCGAGAAAGATAGATCGAGAGACTAGTCAGAATAGAGCCAGACGAGTTCCTGTCAGATCTGTCCAGCTCTTGCAGAGCCCTCTAGTTCCCATTGCACAGCTTAGCCCTTTGTGTATCCTGTGAGCCTGCGTCGAGGTCGAGTGAATCGAAATGTATTTACCGTACTCGCAATTGCCGGATCCGACGGACAAATTCGAGATCTATGAGGAGATCGCGCAGGGCGTCAACGCCAAGGTGTTCCGGGCCAAGGAGCTGGACAATGATCGCGTCGTCGCACTGAAGATCCAGCACTATGACGAGGAGCACCAGGTGTCCATCGAGGAGGAGTATCGCACGCTGCGCGATTACTGTGCGCATCCCAACTTGCCCGAGTTCTACGGCGTCTACAAGCTGTCGAAGCCCAACGGGCCCGACGAGATCTGGTTCGTCATGGAGGTGGGTACACAGCCAATGGTTGCCGCTGAGCTGCTAATCCTTATCGATCCCATCGTAATAGTACTGCGCCGGCGGCACCGCCGTGGACATGGTCAACAAGCTGCTGAAGCTGGACCGGCGCATGCGGGAGGAGCACATCGCCTACATCGTGCGGGAGACCTGCCGAGCCGCCATCGAACTGAACCGCAACCACGTGCTGCATCGGGACATACGGGGCGACAACATTCTTCTGACCAAAAACGGACGCGTCAAGCTCTGCGACTTCGGGCTGTCGCGCCAGGTGGACTCCACGCTGGGCAAGCGGGGCACCTGCATCGGCTCGCCGTGCTGGATGGCGCCCGAGGTGGTGACCGCTCTGGAGGCCCGTGAGCCGGACATCACTGTGCGCGCCGACGTCTGGGCTCTGGGCATAACCACCATCGAGCTGGCCGACGGTAAGCCTCCCTTTGCGGACATGCATCCGACCCGGGCCATGTTCGCGATCGTCCGCAATCCGCCGCCCACTCTGATGCGGCCCACGAACTGGTCGCAGCAGATAAACGACTTTATCGCCGAGTGCCTGGAGAAGAATGCCGAGAATCGTCCGATGATGGTCGAGATGGTGGAGCATCCGTTCCTCACCGAGCTGATCGAGAACGAGGATGAAATGCGCTCGGACATAGCCGAGATGCTGGAGCTGGCGAGCGACATCAAGAACCTCTACAAGGAGCCCGAGCTGTTCGTCGATCGCGGCTACATAAAGCGCTTCGACGAGAAGCCGGAGCGCATGTATCCCGAGGATCTGGCCGCCCTCGAGAACCCGGTGGACGAGAGCATACTCGAGTCGCTGCGCAATCGCATGGAAATGGGCGGGTCCTATAGCTTCATCGGCGACATTCTGCTCTCGCTGAACTCCAACGAGCTCAAGCAGGAGTTCAGCCCGGAGGTGAGTCCAGGTTTCTCAGTCCAACAGATCTCAATCTCAACTGAAGCTGGCTTTTGGTTTCCTTTCTAGTTCCATGCCAAATACAAATGCAAGTCGCGCTCGGAGAATCAGCCGCACATCTTCTCGGTGGCGGACATCGCCTACCAGGACATGCTGCATCATCGCGAGCCGCAGCACATCATCTTCTCCGGCGAGAGCTATGCCGGCAAGTCGACCAATGCCCGGCTGCTGATCAAGCATCTGTGCTATCTGGGCGACGGCAATCGGGGCGCGACCGGACGAGTCGAGAGCTCCATCAAGGCGATCCTCATGATGGTGAACGCCGGCACGCCGGTGAACAACGACTCCACGCGGTGCGTGATGCAGTACTGCCTGACCTTTGGCAAGACGGGCAAGATGAGCGGGGCCGTGTTCAACATGTACATGCTGGAGAAGCTGCGCGTGGCCACCACCGACGGGAGCCAGCACAACTTCCACATCTTCTACTACTTCTACGACTACATCAACCAGCAGAACCAGCTGAAGAGCTACAACCTGAAGTCGGACCGCAACTATCGCTATCTGCGCATACCCCCGGAAACGCCGCCGACCAAGCTCAAGTATCGCCGCGACGACCCGGAGGGCAATGTGGAGCGCTACACCGAGTTCGAGAACATTCTGCGCGACCTGGACTTCAACCACAAGCAGCTGGAGACGGTGCGCAAGGTGCTCGCCGCCATACTCAACATCGGCAACATTCGCTTCCGGCAGGCGGGCAAGTACGCGGAGGTGGAGAACACGGACATGGTGTCGCGCATCTCCGAGCTGCTGCGCGTCGATGAGAAGAAGTTCATGTGGTCGCTGACCAACTTCATCATGGTCAAGGGCGGCATTGCCGAACGCCGGCAATACACCACAGAGGAGGCGCGGGACGCTCGGGATGCCGTCGCCTCCACGCTCTATTCGCGCCTGGTCGACTTCATCATCAACAGGATCAACATGGTCATGTCCTTTCCACGTGCCGTCTTGTAAGTATGCCCCACCCAAGCGGCGGCCCAGCTCCCCAGCTCATGCGCTCTCCCACCCTCTGCACAGTGGGGACACGAACTCCATCGTCGTCCATGACATGTACGGCTTCGAGTGCTTCAGCCGCAACGGCCTGGAGCAGCTGATGATCAACACGTTGAACGAGCAGATGCAGTACCACTACAATCAGCGCATCTTCATCAGCGAAATGCTGGAGATGGAGGCCGAGGATATCGACACCATCAATCTGAACTTCTATGACAACAAGACGGCCCTGGACAATCTGCTGACCAAGCCCGATGGCCTCTTCTACATCATAGACGACGCCTCGCGCTCCTGCCAGGACCAGGACTTGATTATGGGTACGAGTGAAGAGGGCTCTGTGAGCATCCCTAGGCCAGCTCCCTTATCTGCTCCGTCTCGTCCACAGATCGCGTGTCGGAGAAGCACAGCCAGTTCGTGAAGAAGCACACTGCCACTGAGCTATCCGTGGCCCATTATACGGGCCGCATCATTTATGATACGCGGGGCTTCACCGACATCAATCGCGACTTTGTGCCGCCGGAGATGATCGAGACGTTCCGCTCCTCGCTGGACGAGAGCATCATGCTCATGTTCACCAATCAGCTGACCAAGGCGGGCAATCTCACCATGCCCTTCGAGGCGGTCCAGCACAAGGACGAAAACGAGCGGAAATCCTACGTGAGTGCGATTCCATAGAATCCTGAAATGGTGCTCATTTGATATCGTTTGAAGTGTCTGAACACGCTGAGCGCCGGCTGCATCTCGCAGGTGAACAACCTGCGCACCATGGCCGCCAACTTCCGCTTCACCTGCCTGACCCTGCTCAAAATGCTCACCCAGAATGCAAATATCGGCGTGCACTTCGTGCGCTGCATTCGCGCCGACCTGGAGTACAAGCCGCGCGCCTTCCACTCGGACGTCGTGCAGCAGCAGATGAAGGCGCTGGGCATCCTGGACACGGTGATTGCCCGCCAGCGTGGCTACTCCACTCGCTTGCCCTTCGAGGAGTTCCTCAAGCGGTAAGCAGCACAGCCCGCATCTCAGTCCTGTCCACACTCATCTCTGTTCGCTCCTGCAGCTACCAGTTCTTGGCCTTCGACTTTGACGAGCCCGTCGAGATGACCAAGGACAACTGCCGCCTGCTGTTCTTGCGCTTGAAGATGGAGGGCTGGGTTCTGGGCAAGACCAAGGTCTTCTTGCGCTACTACAACGACGAGTATCTGGCCAGGTGAGCTCCCATTGGCCCAAAGGCAGCTGGCCAACTGACTAACTGAGATCTCTCCCTCCCTCCCTCTCTCTCTCTCTCTGTCTTGCAGGCAATATGAGCTGCAGGTGAAGAAGGTCATCAAGGTGCAGTCCATGATGCGTGCCCTGCTGGCCCGGAAGCGCGTCAAAGGCGGCAAGGTCTTCAAATGTAAGTGGAATCCGGCCAACGCAACGCCCGAGTCCCCTTAACAACTCTCTCTCTCTCCCTCTCTGTCTGACTCTGTCGCTCACAGTGGGCAAGAAGGGAGCTGGGCAGCACGACGAGGCCGCCGCAAAGATACAGAAAGGTAAAAAAACTCAAGTTGATAAGCTTAAAGATTACGATGAGGAACGTATCGACCTAAGTGAGACCCCATCGGAGGCGGACGAACTGTTCCTGGAAGCGCGTAAAGACGAGGCCCTCGCCGCGGTTCGCATCTCCAAAATCGAACAGGCCTCCGTCGACGAATAGAGTCCATACTATTTACATAATCAAGCAACGTCCATGTGGGCACTACTATAATATCTCGTGGGGGGTGCAGCCGCTACGCCCCAATAAACCCCGCCCCCAATTGCTACATACTCGTGCATAATAAAGTGTCAAAGTAACCAAGCCACAAGTTTGCATTAGTGGTCTAGGGTGTCCGGTTGGTGGGTGGACCATTTAAGCGGCTTATTGCAACAGCTAGCTAGCACCCCCGCCGCCGCCGCCCCCACCCCCGCCCCTTAGTGATGCAACCAATCGGCTTAGGACGGCTTGGCCCGCGCAGAGATGAATTATAAGTGACGCATAGAAAATAAATGAAAATTTAATTAAATTAAGGTGACGCCCCACATGTTGACCGCAATTCTAACTGCCCCCTCCCTCCCGCTCACCGTCTCTTCTTTCTCTCTCTCCCTTTCTCATGCCAGCCTTTCGCGGCTTTCGCGACCGCGTCCGCCTGCCGCCTTTGGTCAACGAGAAGTCCGGAAAGCTCAATGAGAACACTGCGGAATTCATTCGGCCCTATGCCAAGAAGTGGCGCGAGAAGTCCATCTTCCAGGTGCTGCTCCATTACCGGGCGGCGCGCTTCCAGGACTTTGTCAATCTGTCGCAACAGGTGAGCTACAGCTGCCACTCCTCGCGCTGAATCGCATCCAATCGCATTCCGTCCCCCCTCCTCAGGTACACATTTACAATCAACGCATGGTGGCCGGCCTCAATAAGTGCACGCGAGCGGTGCCCTTCGAGCGGATCAATATGCGGGAGGTGAACTCGTCGCAGCTGGGACCGCTGCCCGTGCCCATCAAGAAGATGCCCTTCCGCTTGGATCAGATACCGTTCTACGATACACAATATATGGTCGATCCGGCCAACTCGATTTCGCGTCAAACGTTCCCAACTCACTTGTTGCTGCAGCAAACGGAGGACGATGAGCCCTGGGACAGTCCACTGCAGCGCAATCCCTCCATGACGTCGTGCTTGCTCACCTACAATGCGTACAAGAAGGAGCAGGCCTGCCAGACGAACTGGGATCGCATGGGCGAGAGCGACAACATCTACAACCAGAGCTACTTCCGGGATCCCCAGCAGCTGCGAAGGTGAGACACAGAATCCCAATGGAGTCTGCTCCTTGATCCACCCGATCTATTCCGTCAGGAATCAAATGCAGCGGAACATGAATGCCTACAACAATGCATACAACAGCTACAGCAACTATCCGAGCAACAATATGAACGGCAACTGGGGTGTCCATCGGTCCGGGTCGAGGCGCAATTCCTTGAAGGGATACGCGGCGCCGCCGCCTCCGCCGCCGATGCCATCCTCCAACCAGTATCGCAATCCCGGCCAGCAGCAGCGAAACTATCAGCAACGATCCTCCTATCCTCCCTCCGATCCGGTGCGTGAGCTCCAGAACATGGCGCGGCGCAACGATGACGATGTAAGTAAGTCGAGAGATTGGGATTCAGTTGATTGCAGGGTATTCTCTCCCGGCAGAACTCCGAGGAGCCACCGTTTAACTTTAAGGCCATGCTGCGCAAGACCAACTACCAGCGAGGCTCCGAGACGAGCACCTATGACTTCCACAATCGCTCCGACTGGGACAATGAGCAGCAGCACACATTCCAGCCACCTAAGCTGCGTTCCACGGGCCGCCGCTACGACGAGGATGGCCACCACTCCCACCAAGCAGGTAACTATGGCGTGTCGCGAAATTTCGGCCAGCATGCTCCGCCCCTGCGACAGACGCAAGCGACTGTCGGACGCAGCTTCGAGGACAGCAATGCGCGCTCCTTCGAAGAGGCGGGCTCCTACGTGGAAGAGGAGATCGCACCGGGAGTCACGCTCTCGGGATATGCTGTTGACATATAAATAACATAAGTTAGCAACGTGAGAGACAGATTTATAATCTAACGTTATTGTTATCGTTGTTGAAATGTAATATTTACAAAACTAGAGAGCCCACCATGAATACTTTTCCAGAATCGATTTCACGAGCTTAGCAATAAAATTGAGTTCAGCAAAAATTGCGATTTATTGAGACGCGGGAAAAGAGGTTTAAGACGATATTACATTGCTTTTGAATGATTCACTCGGTAGTAGTCCTAAAACGCGACAACAATACCCTCGGTAGTACATAGACACTATGCATAATACATTGTATATACGTATATATCTTTAGATATAGTCCCATTAATAGCTAAACACAAATTTATAGGAATGGAAAGAACAATTACCCTTCATGCACTCATGATCAAATTCAAGCTGCTTCACGGAAAGGTGTTTAAGGCTAAAGTATAATTGTAAAGGTTTTAATCGCACACCCAAAAGAGAGACTGTGCCATAAATTCTTGAATATGATAAAACCACGCTTTCACTCAATGCCTTAACCGGGCACCACCATCAATCATCCATGTCCGGCTCACGGAGTCCGTCCGAGTGCATTTGCTTGCCGGCGATTTCCAGCATGGCACGATCCTCTAAATTGCCATCCAATACGGAGCGTTTCTGGCGAGGAAAACAAAGGTCAGTTAATAGACTCTAGTAGAGAGTAGAATATAGAATATTTACATGGCCATCGCCATGTTCGGAATCCTTGGCAGGCAAATCTCCTACAGCCCAGACCTCGAGGTTGCGTATTTTGAATTGCTTACGTTTGCTGTAAGGGATAGTTTCAATTATCAATTCACTTCCAATTAGTATTCCAAGGGTATTAGTGCTCACCTGAGCTGCACGTAGTCAGCATATGTGGTGCAGCTCTCCACACTCTGGCCTTCACCGAACATGCAATCCAGCCATAGGCCTATGAAATAATACAATTATAAGCTAATTTCAATTAGAAACAATTTGCTTTGCTCTTGCTTACCCCAGAAGTCGAACTGTCCACCCATGCCCTAGACAGGAAGTAACTTCAGTTAAGCCATAAATCAATAGATATTTATAGAAGGACACAATCACTCACCAGCCCATTAGGCATTGTCTGCTGATTTATATTCAGATACTGATAATGGTCATTGTAGCCCGTAGCACTGAAGCAGCGCATAGCTGGACTGAGCGTATACAGCAAAGAGGTGTCGTTGCCGGCGAATTGGGGTTTCAGGTTCCATGATTCGGGTGCATAGCCGCCGAAGATGTACTGGTCCTCGTCCTCAATGAAGAATAGCGTGGGTCCTTTGTCTATCATCTTGCCCAGCATGGTGGAGAAGCTTTCACCGTGAACTTTCGATGAAAATAAGAAACGCCACTTGTGACGCATTTCCCGCGGCAGCTGGGCATTGATATACAGCACATGAGGCAGCTCGATGATGGGTCGGTAATGACTACTATGTGGAGCATCTGTGTGTACGTGTGTGTATGTTTGTGGGTGTGTGTGTGAGTAAATCTGATTTATGACTGCCATGATTGAAATATACAAAAGGCGCATTACATACCGCATAGCTGGGGCAGAATGGAAATTTCCACATCTTTAATGTTTGTGCGTTTGCAGCCGCCATGGCGTGTGTAGAGTTGCACGAATACTTCGCGCCAAAGTTGCAGGAACTGCGGTGTTATATGAAGCCAGCGTTCCAATGCCTCGCTGTGCAAAGTGTGTTCCATGTCTTTGCTGAGACTACGCATCAGGCCCTTCGCTAAGCTGCAGAGCGAACGTTCTGTGGTAATGAAGCCCAGGTCCTGCCAGTCCTTGATTATGGACCCTTTCAGTGTGCTCTCCAGGTGCACATAGCTCTTTATGACTGAGTGTATGTACTGCAAGCAGGCGACTAATGAATCAATAACTCAATTAACATTGGATGAGAGTGTACCTGTTCCAACTTTTTGCTGTTCAGGCTGTCGCTGGCACCACATTGCAGCGATGCTAGCAACATTTGCATTTTCATCTCGATGCTTCCACGCTCCATGATGTAGTATGGCTCGCCGAATTTCTTTAGCGGTATATTGATGCATTTCTGGCCCGGCTTCGTTGGCATGAACAGAAAGTGCGCTGTGGCCTCCGCTAGCGAGCGCTCGATGGTCTGAGACCATGCTTCCTGTTTCGAGCAATTGAAATACGACAACAAAAAAATCAACAACTATAATAAGCACATATATATGCGATCGTAAGCAAACGCTGAGCTCTATGCAATTGCGACGGGACGACCAAGCTGTTAATATGTGCTGACATTCACTTCTCTATTGTTTATTATAGATTCAATTTCGTTGCCATAATTGTGTGCGCCCCGTCCACACCGCATATCTTGAAATCACGACTAATTCGTTAGCAAGCAAATTGTACAAAGCAAACACAAAATCGTCAGCAAGCGCGCACAGCAAATAAACTTCATTAGGCCAATTGGTTCCAACTACCAACCGAAAACGTTTTCAGTTAATCCAAATTTTTTTGGTAACAAAGCCAACGACGGCGACGCAAACGGAGGTGGAAATGACGATGACGATTGCTTTCCCCGCACATTGTACATAATATATCGTTTATAGAGTCGCATGACTCTGTTGCAGTAAACCTTGAACTTGTGACCGAAACGAACTGCATGCATTGATTTGTTGGCCAACACAAGGGCATTGACCCATTGGTACACCTACCACAAGTCGGTCCGAGGTTAGTTTCTCTAGCGCACCGCCAGATGCGTTGCGGTACGCAGTTTCTAGAAAACGCAGTTCTTCGTAGGTGTACACATTTTCCGCTTCTTTTTTACCACTCGTATTGCCCATAGTTTTCTGATGGTCTTTTATAGAAAGTAAACACTCTACTGATGCTTCGAATTTAAATTGAAAAAAGAAAACACAACAAAGAAGTGCCACAGCTGTTATTTAGTGTGACCACAAATTGATACAAGAAAAATACTCTAAGCGTAATTCGCTGCGTGATTCAATTCGCAGCCTCTTGAGGCGCGCAATTAAATTTTCTATGCATATATTTAAAAACGTATTAAAAAACACACAACGAATTGTATTTGATAGTTTTCTATCAAATCTATAAAATTGTGACGTAATCAGTAATTATTTAAATGGCCCAATCACGTGGGGAAAACGTAATAATCTCTGGCGAATTCGCCGTGACATTCGCCGTGAAACGCATTCTATTGTATTCCAAAGCTGCGAACACACATACATTTAGCAATAATGGCTCTTGCTCTTTCGCTAAATAAAATAAAATTAATAAAACTGATAATCTTAAAATATATAAGATTTTGATTTATTTTCAACCAACTGTAAGTAGAAAATGCAAACATGGACCTGGATGAAATTTAGCTTATATTGCTTACGCAAATTTTGCTTTTCAAACTGGCTCGAATATACCGCGAAAAAATAAAAATACTAAATTTATGTCAATTGTTCACTATGATGCATAAACATTAAATTGGATTTATAAAATGCCCCGACTCATTTAAGCACAATGTGCTATTCGGATAGAAGATAATTTGAATTAACATAATTTAACATATTTACCATACACACACACATGCTCTCGATAACTTTGGAAATGTTGCCCGGGCAACAACTGTTATTGAATCGATTTCGTATGAATATTTTGAAATTCCTTTACGTAAGCAACACAAAAATTGGTGAACGGCCCAGTTCGAGAACAGCACCAGGACCCGTCAGTGGTCGCTCTTATATAAAGTAGTTTATATATCGATACATATAAATATATTGATACCTTCACTTGACCATGAGTGGCACGGGTGCACCACGTCGCCCGCGAAAGATTCGTGAACAATGCGGCTCATGCCCAGATCGCTTCTCGAGAGACAAGCGTCAGACGGTCGTCGAAGACACCGATACAACCGAGGTAGAGTCGTCAACGGACGAAGAGGAGCGCTGGAAGGATGTGGCGCGAGCTGCCGAAATTCCCGCCGAGTACTACAATATCCAGAAACTTGTCAAGTACATAAAAGCGGGCAACCAGACAGCAACAATTGTGTCCCTCTGCTGCCTGCAGGACTACGATCTGCGCGTCCAAATAAATCAGTTCGCCATCCAAGACATCGGCGGCCTCGACGTCCTGGTGAATATACTCGAATGCAGCGACACCAAGTGCTGCCTGGGCGCCCTATCCGTACTCGCCGACATAACACTCAATATAGACATACGCAAGACCATTGTGGACTTGGATGGCATACCGTTGATCGTGGACATTCTCAGCTCGTCCATGAAGGATCTGAAGACCATGGCGGCGGAGACCCTCGCCAATGTCAGCAAAGTCCGTTTAGCTCGCAAATACGTACGTCAATGTGGGGGCATATCCAAGCTCGTAGATCTGCTGGACATCAAAATGAGGTAGGATATAAAAATACCAATCTCCGGGAGGCATAAAAACTGATCTGCACATCTGTGCTCCGCACAGTATACTGCAGACACCACGCAATCAGCTGACCAATGAGGAGATCCAGTTCCTGGACATGGCTCGGGCCGGTGCACGGGCCTTATGGACCCTGGCCGACTCCAAGCACAACATGGAACAGATGCGCAAGAGCGGCATTGTGCCGCTCATGGCCAATCTGCTGAAGTCCGTGCACATCGATGTGGTCATACCGATTATGGGCACCGTGCAGAAGTGCTCGTCGGAGCCCAAGTTCCAGCTGGCCATCACCACGGAGGGCATGATTGCGGATATTGTGAATCATTTGCATTCGGAGTCCATCGATCTGAAGGTGGAGGGCAGCACGGCGATCTATAAGTGCGCCTTCGATAAGGCCACTCGGGATCTGGTGCGCGAGGCGGGCGGACTGGAGCCACTCGTCAGCATCATCAAGGACAAGACGGTGCGCGACAAGAAGCCGCTGATCCGAGGCGCCACCGGCGCCATTTGGAAGTGCACCATGAGCGATGAGAACGTGCAGCAGCTGGGCGACATGAATGTCATTCACCATCTGGTTAATCTGCTGAGCGACGAGTGCGACGAAGTGCTGACCTATGTGACGGGCGCTCTGTCCGAGTGCGTGCGCTTCGAAGAGAATCGAAAGGCTGTGCTCAGCGCCGGCGGATTGCCCGCCATGGTCTCACTGCTCAACTCCTCGCACGGGCCGCTGCTCCAAAACCTGGCCAAGGCAATCAAGGAGTGCGCCGAGGATCCCGAATGCATGCGTGTCTTGGAGTCCTTGGATGCAGTGCGGCTGGTCTGGTCGCTGCTCAAGAACCCCTGCCCGCGCGTCCAGGCCAATGCCGCCTATGCGATTTGTCCGTGCGTGAAGAACGCCACCGATTCGGCCGAGCTAGTGCGCAGCCTGGTCGGTGCCATGGAGCTGGTGGTGGGCCTGCTCAAGTCCAAGGAGATCATGGTGCTGTCCGCCGTCTGCGCAGCTATCGCCACCATCGCTATGGACCAGACCAACCTGGCCATTCTCACAGATCTGCGGGTCATCTACAAGCTGGCCGACCTGGTCAACACAACGGACGACATGCTGCGCATGAATCTAGCTGCCGCTGTTGCCGCTTGCGCCTGCTTCGGCAACAACACCGAAGAGCTGGGCCGCCTGCGCACCGTCACGCCCATTGTCACATACATGACCAGCGAAAATCCCAACGTGCATCGCACCACGGCCATGGCGCTGGAGAAGCTCTCGATGGATCCACAGAACTGCATTACCATGCACCAGGTGAGCATCAGTGTGGCTCGGGTACAGCCTTTGATCTGCTAATGAATGAATGTCCTGCCTCCCATAGAGCGGCGTGGTGCCCTTCCTGCTGGAGTGCATCGGTTCCACCAACAAGGACCTGCAATTGGCAGCCGCCGGCTGCCTACGCAATATACGTGAGCTCGCCCTGCGCGCCGAGGAGTACATGCTCAAGATTGACGATGATTAACCCTTGACCCGCCCTCCGCCCCCCAGTCGTTATTTATGCTTTTACCGTTTAAATTGTTGCAAGTGCGAATAAACGTAGCCCAGACGCTGCCACAAATTTGTGTATTGAAAAGCCATGCGGAAAATGGAAAACCCTTCTGATTCCCTTGGGGAATAGTTAAGGACTCGATTCAACATTTAGCTATAATTGTATTTGGCGCAACATTTGGACTAACTAAGTGACTTTCAGTAGCTGGCATTGCTGCCCCGCGTCGAGATGCTCATGCGGCGCTCGACGCGATTCGTGTGCGGCAGGAGGCAGCCGGGCGGCGGGTAGCGCCAGCGCCTTGGCCTGGACAGCAGGGTGCCATCGGTGGAGGCGCGATTCCGGAAGGGTGCATCGATGTCGCTGCGTGAGCTGCCCAGGCTGCTGCTGGCTATGTCGTCGGTGGATTCGGTGTGGTCACCGTTGGTCTCCTCCTGACAGGCGCTGCCAATGACCAGGAACGAGCGACGCGCCACGCCCAGCGGCGTCGCATCGTAGAAGGAACAGGAACCGGAGTCGGGCGTCAGATTGCCATCGGCGGCATGCGCCACGTCGCTGGTGGAACGTTTGAGCTTTGGGAATTTGGTGAAGACACGCCAGAAGCGGAACACATCGCGGAATACATTCAGCACCTGCATATGGAGCAGCCAGCACACTTTTAGCATGGGCAAGCATAGCAATGACACTGTGGACGCACCTGGTCGACGCTTTCGCGAACCGAGATCTCGTGGAAGCAGGCGCAGGAGAGCTCACGGAAGCGCCGTTGCCCCTCCTCCAGGCTGACCATGCGGTCGCCAGTCTGATCCGTCTTGTTGCCCACCAGTATGACCGGTATATCCAGTGTGTACTCCTGCAAAGCAAATTTTTGGGTACGCCCGCGAAAAGTCTAGGATGGACGACTCACCTTGCTGGCGGAGCCGAGTTTTCTCCGCCGCTTATTGTAGTTGATGAGGAACTTCAGCCGGCTGCACTCGTCAAAGGAGCACTTGTCCGTGATGGAGTAGACGAGTATGAAGGCATCCGCCCAGCGGATGTTCGACTCCAGCGTGACGCCATCCAGTTCCTGCAAGACTCCAGCTAGATTCTCTACGGTCATCCACTGAGCCCGAAACACTTACATGCAGCTGTCCGGTGGCATCCAGTATATCGAACTGAACCAGCTCATTGTCCAGTGTGGTTTGGCAGGTGTAGATCTTCTCCAGGTTCGGATCGTATTCGCCAATGTAGCGGCGCGTTATGAAGCGCACAACCATGGCTATAGGGAGAGAGAGAGAGAGGGAGGGACGGGGCAGTGAGGAGGCGGCGTCTGAGCCATTGTCTCAGGAGACACCTACCCGTTTTACCCACGCCGCTCTGGCCAAGTACCATGACCTTTAGCGTCTTCTGTTTGTTGGTATGCAGACCCAGTTTGGCCAGCGAGGATTTCGGTGAGGTGGCATTCATGGCGGGACCGGCGCAGGGAAAGCTCGTCTGCTCTAAGTGATTGAAAGGACCTTTTCGCTACCCTGGAATCGGGCTATAAAAGAGAACAATAGAGATGACCAATTTGGAGCCATTCACAAGAATTTCACTTGCCAAAGGAACTCCAATAATTGGAGAAACTATTCTATATGACGCCATAATTTTATTGTCCGTAATTTGCATTTTCATCAGGAAAATGGATTTTCCCTTTAGATAGTTTCTGCCATGCTTTCTCGTGTTTTTTTACAGGATATTCGAGAGCTTGAGCTTGTGCGTATTTGCATCTGGATTATAGTCGCATAGTTTGGCTGGCCGTAATCCATATCCCAGCTGTCCCAGCCCAGCCAGACGAGACCTGGCCGCATATTTTTGGCTCAACTCCAAACATTATTGCATACTTTCAGGGGCAGCAAATATTTTATAGTATGCGCCAAAGCGTGCCTCCATAGAAGGCTCTCTCTCGCTGGGCGAGTGTGGGTGACTGTGTTTTTTATGGCTACATGTGCACGACT